>VZTB01015658.1:378571-397639 GCA_013397245.1 Thryothorus ludovicianus | reverse complement strand
GATGCGAGCGGGGACCTTGGGCGGCCGCAGCTCGGGGGCTGGGGACACTGCTGCGGGTGGTGAGGAGCTGCGGTGGCTGCCTCCTCCTCCTCCTCCTCCTCCTCCATGGGCCGGATCCGCGCAGCTTTGCAGCGGATGGCAGCAGCGAGCACCCTGGGAAGCGTGTGCTGCTCCTCCCTGGCACCGCTGCTCGGCTTCGCCTCCATCCCTCCTTCCCCACCCACCCCGTAAAAGCCCCGTGCTTCTCCAAATTGCAGCCTGTGCCCTGTTTTCCGCCGCTTTTTAGCTTTTTATGCCGCTCGCCCGACCGCCGAGCAGCTCTCCCCAAGGGCGCCGCTTGCCCGGTGCCAAGGGCTGCCCTCGGTCCCGCTGGTTTGGTTTTGGGGGGCTGCGGTGGCACAGGCCGGAGCGTGGCCGACACATGGCAGCGCTTGTGCGGTGCCTCCCGCACTCTGCACCGTCACCAGCCGCTGACCCAGCACAAATTTCAGGATCGGGTGCCTCCCTCTTGCCAACGCGTGGCTCCTCGGGGCATGGCACCGGAGCAGGTGAGCGGCTCGCTCGGTTTAGAGCAAGTCGAGCCTTCTGCGCTTTTCCCGTGTCCGTTCGGAGCCTGCCCCACCTCCGCTGCTGCCGGACGGACCCGCCCGGGCCACAGCAAAGGCAGCGTCCCGCCCCGGAGCCTTCCTCTCCCGCGGGACGCAGCTGTGGAATTCCAATCCCTTTTTAATTTCCTCTCGGGATTTTTGTTGTGTCATTGAACTGCACGCCGACTGCACAGCGGGTTTAGTGGGCTACCTCGAATTAATATCCAAGAGGGCTGGGGGCAGTAAGGTGTGACAAGCTGCAGTACCTATGGTTTCGTGTTATTTTGATGAGGAGGATCCATTCTAGAGCTGAGCTGCTCCTCTCTCTGCTTTCCTATGGCTTTGACTGCTTAGTTTCAGCTTTGTCCTGGGAAAGGTGGGCAGGGACTCTGGGATCGTGGCTGTCCAAGTTTAACACCTACACGGCTCTGAAGCACACGTGGCTGCGCAGATGTCATGGCAGCACCCAGCAGCCTGCACAGCAAGTGGGGACAAAGATTCCCATTGGGATGTGCAGATTTCTGCCTTGAGATTCAGGATGGGTGAAGGCATCCAGGAGAGAAGTTTGTCTTCGTTTCTGCTGCTCATTTAATGAACTACTTTGGGGCATGTGCAGCAGGGGAGAGGAGAGAGGTGCAGACAGTGGTGTCTGGGATCAGGATGGGTTGGTGAGGTGCTGGCACGGTTGTCCCCACATCCTGCCTCCTCCCTGGGGTGAATAACCCCATTCCTTTCTTTTCACCCCACAGCAGAGGCCGACATGAGCACATCCTTCCTGTGTTAGAGCTGCCCCTCATCGCGTCAGCGTCCCCAGCCCGGTGCCGAGGATGCGCGCCTGGAAGGCCGTGGCCAGCACGCTGGCGCTCAGCGGGGCCGATGTGGTGGTCACCACGCTGCTCTACACCCACGGCCAGGGCGGCCGGAACGTCCTGCAGGACCTGCGGCACTTCAACATCTTCAACTCGCTGCTGGACATCTGGGGGGGCTGCCTGTACCGCAGCTGCGTGCTGCTGGGGGCTGCCATCGGCGTGGCCACCAACACGGCCTATGGCCCCCGGCGCCTCCGCGCGTCGCGGACCTTCATCGCCGTCGTCTGCCTCCTCATGGGCATCTACATGATGGTGAAGCTGCTGCTCTACTCCGAGGTGCGGAAGACCATCAGGGACCCCTGGTTCTGGGGGCTCTTTGCCTGGACCTACGTGGCGCTGGCGGCCACCTTCGGGCTGTGGCAGCTGCTGGCCTGTGTCACCTCCTCCCGCGAGGCGCTGGGGCCCGGCTCCGAGTCCCGCGCTGAGGTGGAGGAGAGCTGTGATGGGGGCACCCCGAGGGACAAGAGGGAGGAGGCAGCAGGTCCCACCATCCATAAACTGCTGTCCTACACCAAGCCAGACGCCTTCTTCCTGGGCATCGCCTCCTTCTTCCTCCTCGTGGCTGCCTTGGGTGAGTGAAGGGACCAGGCTGGCCCTGGTGTGCTCCCATCCTCACCAGGAGGGATGAGGAGCTGTGGTGGTGGGGCTTGGAGGCACCCTAGGACTGCTTTTTTTTGGGGATGCATGTGTTGCATGGGGTGGGTGAAAAATGCAGTGGGGCAAAACCAAATGCAGTAGGGGATAAAATACAGTGTGAGTGCAACATCCCCACACACCACACTCTCAGGGTGTTGTGTGTGATGGCTGAGTGTCTCTGTGGTGGGGAGGGGGCTGTCCACAGGCTGTCACAGTGGGAATACAGATCCTGTGCCAATCCCCTGCAGTGGGGCTGAATCTCCATTCCCTGTCCTTGTCTTGCAGGAGAGACCTTCCTGCCCTACTACACGGGGCTGGCCATCGATGGCATCGTGGTGCAGAAGAGCATGGATCGCTTCTCCACAGCTGTGCTGGTCATGTCACTGCTCGCCATAGGAAGGTAATCCAGGGGCTGGATTTGGCCCTGCCAGGGAGTTTGGGGTTTTTCCACCGGAGCTCGTGGTGATGGTGGGCACAGGCACCCACTCCAGCAGTTGGCTGCCAGACCCCAGGGGTGTGCTGTGAATTCTCTGCACTGTCACGATGCAGAGAGGCCGTGGCTGGCAGTCACAAGGCCTTTGTGTAGCCCTTCGTGTCCATCTGGGGGAGCAGCAATGGACACAGGGAATGGTTTCCCTGGGGGAATGCTGTTCCAGCAGTGCTGTGCTCCCTCCCAAAACTTGTGACTACCATGATTAGGACCAGCCACCAGTGTGCTGGTGGCACCCCGCAGAGGTGTGGGCTGGTGATAAGTGGTGTCAGCACTGCCCAGGCCCTTGGCTCGGCACGGGGGTGTTTGTGTTGCTGAGAGGGTTTCGTGTCCATGGCTCTATAACGTTTCTTATCTGCAATTAGCTCATTTGCCGCAGGTGTCCGGGGCGGCGTTTTTACGCTCATCTTTGCAAGACTGAACATCCGCCTTCGCAACTGCCTCTTCAGGTCGCTGGTGTCTCAGGAGATGAGTTTTTTTGATGAGAATCGCACAGGTTGGTTCCTCTCTCACCTGGATTTGCTCTAAGCCCTCTGTCCCATCCCAGATTTTTTCCCCTCTGCTTGCTCTACTGCCGTACAGCAGACTGGGGGCAGCCTGAGGTGGCACCCATGTGCTTGTGGTTAGAAATAGAAGCAGAAAGCTCTTCCCTTTCTGTTGCCTCCCACCGTGGGGATGTCCCATTGCCACCCATCAGCCTGGCATCCAGAAGTCCCTAGAACTCCCATTTCCTTCCTCCCATCGGTGTCTATTGGCAGGCCACTCTCCAGCTCTGCTCCTGTCCCTGACACCTCAGATGTGTGAAGCTTGCTGGGTGTGCTTGTTGTGCTTTCCCTGCTTGCAGTTGAGTCCTGTCCCAGTCCTGGTCCCAGGCCATGCCACTGGTGGAATTTCCACACGTTTAATTTTGTCTTGGTGGTATTTTTAGCTTTGAGGCTGTTGCTGTATTTAGCAGTCGCTGCACAGTGCCTTGGTAGCTGAGGACAGCGGAGATGTTACTGGAAGTGGGATACGGGTAACCCTGGACTTGCACAAAAGCGTGGGAATTCAGCTGGACTCAAGCACAGGCCAAGGATTTAGGAGTTCAGTGTGATGTTTGCTGGCTGTAACACCCAGCTCCACCAAAAGGCACCGCCAGAGCTTCATCCCTTAGTAGCTGGACCCGTGTCCTCAGGTCCCTTGGGTCAGCTCCAGGCTGTGGACTGTCTGTGGCCTGTGGGCTGCCCTCCAGCACAGCATTCTGTCACAGTCCCCTTTGCTGTCCAAAAGCCACCCTTGGTGACCCAGGGACGTAGCTTGTGCCCTCAGGTGTCACCTCCTCCTCCTGGTGCATGCAGCAATCTGACCTCCTCCATTTTGCTTTGCCTCCACAGCAGTGGAGAGTTGCCCCCCTTCCATGCCACCCTCCAGACCCCCAGCTGATTGGATGGAGAGCTCCATCTGGCCCCTGGCCTGGGATGTGGGACACAGTTAGGCAGTGACCTGCCGTGGTGACACGTCCCTGCTGTCCCCTTCCCCGACCCCTCCTTGCTGCAGGGGACGTCATCTCCCGCCTGACGTCGGACACGACCATTGTGAGCGACCTGGTCTCTCAGAACATCAACATCTTCCTGCGCAACGTGGTGAAGGCCACAGGCGTCATCTTCTTCATGTTCAGCCTCTCCTGGAAGCTCTCCTTGGTCACCTTCATGGGCTTCCCCATCATCATGCTGGTGTCTGATGTCTATGGGAAGTACTACCAGGTAGGCAAGAGCAGCTGGTGTTGCCACAGGGCTGGGCTGGTCTCCCTGTGAAGGCATCAAGGAGCTTGTGGGTGGCCTTGGAGATGGTGGGAGTGATGCTGGAGTGTTTTGCTGCCAGCAGTGGGGGGCAGGAAGGTGACATTAAACCTGTGTGGGCAGACAGGTAAGAGCCTGGGTTCTTACCTTGCTTCATGCCCATGAGTGGAAGCATCTCAGGTCTGACAGAAGAAGTGGCTGGGCTGTGGAACGTCCTGCATGCATCTGCCTGTCCTCGTGCCATCTCTCCTCCCCCTTTGGAGTCCCTTGGTGGGCTCCCAGAGCCCAGGGCGAGCAGGGAGATGTGCCATGGGCAGCCTGGCACCCACTGAGCCCCCTCTGCCTCCCCCTGCTCCCTGCAGAAGCTCTCCAAGGATGTGCAGAGTGCTCTGGCCAAGGCCAACAACACGGCTGAGGAGACCATCTCGGCCATGAAGACCGTCCGCAGCTTCGCCAACGAGGAGACGGAGGCCAACGTGTACTGGCAGAAGCTGCAGCAGGTGTACAAGCTCAACAAGCGGGAGGCCATGGCTTACACCTACTACGTCTGGTCCAGCGGGGTAGGTGGATGGCTCTGGGGCTTCCCTGTGTGGGGCTGGGATGGGCAGGGGAGTCGCTGCAGATCCCAAAGCACACGTGGTTCTCCTCCGCTTCCAGGGAACTCCGCGGGGTGAGCCCAGCCCTGCTGCCTGTAATCCCCGGGCTCTTGATCATTTGTTATCTTCATCCATCAAAAAACGCATCCCGAGGCAGCGCTGTGTCCTTCCATGGAGCTGTTTTCCCCTGCAAACAGGGCAATAATTGATAAGAGCTCAAGGTCGTGGAGCAGCCCGTGGCTGCGTGGTGCTGCAGTGCGTGCCTGTGCCAGCTCCGCTCCGGGGCTCCGGCTGGGAGCAGCCGTGGCGTTGGTTGAGCTCCTGCTCAGGAACTGAGATTTTCTGCGTGTGGGTGGTGGCAGGGGGAGGCTGCTGGGCTTTGGCTTTGGGCTTTTTTCTTTTTTTTCTTCCCCCTGCAAAATGCTTTTTCATCGTTTAACACCAGATGGTCGGGGACTTCTCCGGCGTCGGCAAAACCCTCACGTGTGGCTGCCCTTGTCTCTGCGCGTTCAGGGATCAAGGCAATTGCTGGTGAAGGGTCTGTGAGTTATGGTACCTTCGTGCAGATGTGAGAGACTTTATGGCTTCCCAAGTCTGGAAACAAAATGGGAGCATTATTAGCATTGTTTCTGGGCTCCCAGGTGAAGCTGGAGCCTGAACTGGGTTGACACTGATCCTGACAAATCTAAGAAGGCAAAAGCTCTCAAAAACTGCTCCTGCAGGGCTCACGTAGAAGGAAGGCAATGGATATAGCTCAGCCCTGGTAGAGCCTTTCTTGGAGGGAACACAGGAGCTTAAGGTCAGATCATGGCAGAGCTGTAGAGGTGACATTTTTTCCCCTGTGTTTTTGTCTCTGTGCATTTACAGCCTCTTCTGGTCCCACAGGGCACCAGGATATTGCTGCTTTTTAGAGCACCTGGGCAGCAAGGAGCAAAACCAGCTGAATAAAAGGGGCTGGTATTTGTCACATCAGAGCTGATCTGTCTCCTTTCTAGAGTAGGTGGTTCCCCCCACACTGACTTCAGACGACAGCTGGGGTTATGTTTCAGAGACTTGTACAGGCAAGGAGGATATTCTGCATTAACTCCTGGCTTGATTTTGTGTTCTAAATTAAAATGTGTCACACTCATATAACAGAAAGTTTATTTTAGTGGTGAGGTGACTGTGTGCCTTGGATAATTTGAACATAGACTATTATGCTTGAGGACTTTATTCCAAGAGAGAAGACGCATTCTTGAGATGCTCTGTTATTTCAGATGAATTCTGCCTCCTTGGCTGTTGTCCCTCGGGACTTGTTTTGTTGAAAGCTATCTGCCCAGCTCCTTAAATCAGCCCATGTACTTGAGCTGTTTCTCATTTCCATTCTCACTCCTAGGGCTGTCAGCTGCACTGTCAGGGATCCTCAGCTCAGGGCTCAAAGAATAAATGTCAGCACATGAAGTTCGGGCTGTTGTGTGAGTAATGACAAAATACCCATTGTCCTTGCTGATTCTGGGCTGTTTTCTTGCTTTCAGCTGACCCTGCTGGTGGTCCAGGTCAGCATCCTTTACTACGGTGGGCACCTCGTGATCTCTGGGCAAATGACAAGTGGGAACCTGATCTCCTTCATTATTTACGAGTTCGTCTTGGGAGACTGCATGGAGGTGAGTCAGTTTTAGCAGGGAATCCCAGAATGGCTGGGTTGGAAGAGACCTTAAAGACCATCTCATTCCAACTGTGGGACACCTCCCACACCTTCCCAGCTTGCTCCAAGCCTCATCCAGCTCGGCCTTGGACACTTCCATGGGTGGGCCAGCCACAGCTTCTCTGGGCAGCCTGTGCCAGGGCCTCCCCACACTCTGGGCTACCATTTCTGTCTCCCAAAAGTCCCAGGGCACTTGCAGGGATAGATCCAGTGCTGACTTTCCCATGACACATTTCTTTGGTGCTGTGACACTGCCAGAGGGGGGATTCTCCTCTCTGCTCCCCGTTCCTCCCCTGCTGTGGTCTCACAACTTTCATGTTCCTGGAGCAGCTTGTCCCCCAGAAAAGTTAACTGGGATCAGAGGGGTCAGGCTGGCCCTGCTGAAGGGCAGAGCCCTGGCTGCCTGCCAAGCACATTTCCTTGTGTGAAGAATGAAGGGATTACAAAGCTGCCTGTTAAATTTCAGGCTTCATTAAAAACTTAATTATATTACTTTTTTTTTTTTTCCTTTCCCTGGAATAGGCTGCAAGCTGCTGCGTTGGCAGCATGTTAGCAAGATGGGATTGTGGGTGGGATGGTGGAGCCCACCCAGGGCTGCCTTCCCCTTGCAGAGGCATAAACTTGGCTAATCCAGGCAGGAATGATCCAGTCGAGGTTTCTTCACAGCCAAGTGTGGTTTTGGTGGTGCCTCAGCCTCTGTGCAGGGGCAGAGCAGAGCTGGAGGCAGCTTGCCCAGCTCTCACCATCTGCTCAGATGACTCCAGGCTCTTTTGGGGTTTCCAGGCTGTGGTTTTGGTGTGGATTTAGTTTGGTTTGGGTTTTTTTTTCCCCTCCTGGTGGGAGAGGAAGTTACAACACAAACTGTTCCGCAGCTCTGGGTTTAATATTGAAAAACACCCTTTCCCTGGGTTGTCCATATATCCCTTCCACACCCAGCAGAGGAGGAGGAGTTTTCTTATCCTGTGCCTGATGACTGCAGTCAATGCCAGGCGATGGGAGCCTTGGGAATGCTTCAGCCCTTCTCCTTACGAGTGGCACGGGCTGGGTTCCCCATCACCTGGGAGGGTCTCACCGTGTCCTCTTGCCCTCCAGTCCATCGGCTCCGTGTACAGCGGCCTCATGCAGGGGGTGGGAGCTGCTGAGAAGGTCTTCGAGTTCATCGACCGCAAGCCCACGATGGTGCACGACGGGTCCCTGGCCCCGGAGCACGTGGATGGGAAGGTGGAGTTCAGGAATGTGACCTTCTCCTACCGCACTCGCTCCGCAACGCAGGTTCTCCAGGTGAGCCCTGTGGGTGCTCCCAGCACCACGTGCTGCTGCTCCATCCTGGCCAGAACCAAACCCCAGCCCCTGGGGAGTGCCAGCTGCCTGGCTGAGACATGGCTCAGAGCATGCTGGAAAACAGATTAAAAGGAGCAGCGGGTGTTTAGGGCCAGCCTTCCTTACAAGGAAGGAGATTTATTAATAAAACCCTTGTTCCCTACTCAAGCATTAAACATGTCAGCATGGTACAGGGCTTTGTGCCAAGCTGCCACAGACTCTTTCCGTGGGAGAGGGGCTGGGATCATGAGGCAGGGGGAGGCAGCAAAGAGGTCAGTTTGCTTTTTGAAGGACCTGCTAAATCAGCAGGCAAATCTGAAGCAATTTGGAGGCATTTTGCTTCCTCAGAGCCAGGAGAAACGGCTGATGTGGCACATCACCAAAGCAGAGAGGGTCACTGTGGCCAGATTCTGGCTCCTTCTCTTGTGTGGTGCCCCAGGATGTTGAGAATAGCCTGGACCTGAGCATGCTCTCCCATCCATGTTGCAGGACGTGTCCTTCACCCTGCACCCCGGCAAAGTGACAGCGCTGGTGGGTCCTTCAGGGAGTGGGAAGAGCTCCTGTGTCAACATCCTGGAGAACTTCTACCCTCTGCAGGACGGGCAGGTGCTGCTGGATGGGCGTCCCATTAACATGTACGATCACAAGTACCTGCACTCCGTGGTACGAGCGACTGATACCTGTATTCTGGTTGTGATACCCCTGCTCTGCTTAGCCCAGCTCCCACCTGCAGGGCTCGGAGGGCATGCATGGCACTGCTGCACGTTGCTTTGGGTTTGATCTGGCAGCTTCAGAAATGTCCAGAAAGCTGGCGGCTGGAAGTGGCCCAAGAAGTTAATTCGGATAATTTGTGGGGGTAGAAGGGAAGGGGATGGAGGGTGGTTTCAAGGGGAAGGGGAAGCCTTCCAAAAACAGAACAAAAAACATGTATCGTTTGGTATTTTTTGGCCAACACAGTAGAAATATGTTTCTGGCTGTTGGATTAATTATCATCTAAATTGGGTTTGGAAAAAGAGTTTTGCAGTCCTCCAGCAATTTCTACCTTAAGATCTTAGAGTAATTCTCAGCTAATGGGGAGTTAAACCTCTCAGGATCCTGGCAGCAGCTGGAGCACCAGAAGGCCTGGTGCTTTGCCTAGGAGAGGGGTCCGGGCCCCTCAGCTCTCATCTGTGTGTCAGCACAGATCAGCCTTCATCTCTGCAAGTAACTGCCTCCTTTGTTTGCCCCCAGAGCAAATGGCCTCAGCAGTCAGCAGGAAAACCTGAAAACAATTGATCAGAGACAAGCTGGAAAGCCAAAGTCACTGTGACTAATTTACATTCCCTGCCCGTACAGAGTGAAAATCAAAGGCCAAGCAAGTCTTTCAGTTTAGAAAGGCTGGTGTGGTGTTAGAGCATGGGGAGAAGTCAATTAAAATATGACTGTGTCTCCCTGGCTCTCTCATGCACAGTTCTGAATAATAGTTTGAAAGGTTTGATTTATTCCAATATCAAGGGTTTGATAAAGCAGCTGACCGTGACAGTGAACAGCCATGGCTGTAGGGCAGGACAGGGGGACTGTTGCTAAGCAATTAAGGAATTGCAGCAGTTACATCCCTAACTTGCGCATTTGGGATTAAAAGATGCAAGAGGGCTCATTCACACGGCCCAAGTGTGATTACTGGCCTTGAAAGGAAAATCAGCATTTAGTTTGGAGAGGGTCTCTCCAGCTTGACTTATCCCAGCAACTGGTTTTCCATTCTGGGAAAAGCAAACAATGATGGGAATAACAGGCCTGGAGCAAAACCACAGCAGGGTCTAGGAGGGGAAGCCCATCCCAGATGCCAACATGCCAGCATTGCATCAGATTTCTTTCCTGCAAAATGTCCTTCCAGCAGAAGATGGAAACTGGGCACCCTGACATTGGCATCTCCATTAGAGGCTCACCTTGAGCATTTGTGTATCTTGATTAATGACATTTCTATATCTTGATCTCAGTCCTTACACAGCAGGAACAAATATCAATGGTCCAAGATACCATGCAGTGCATCTTCTTCTCTTCTGACCCCTGCTCTCCCTTGCTTCCTGCAGATCTCCCTGGTGAGCCAGGAGCCCGTGCTCTTCGCCCGCTCTATTGCAGATAATATTTCCTATGGCTTAACTTCAGCATCCTTTGAGGCAGTGGTTCAGGCTGCCCAGAAGGCAAATGCCCACAACTTCATCACCGAGCTACAGGACGGATACCACACAGGTACCCCCCCGCTGCTGCGCCTGCCAGCTGCACTTCCCTGGCAGCTCTTGGCTTTCATTTTGACCCTTTCCTCTCTCCCTTGCCCCAACAGAGGCTGGTGAAAAAGGAGCTCAGCTGTCAGGCGGGCAGAAGCAGAGAGTGGCGATTGCCAGGGCCTTGATCCGAGCCCCTCCCATCCTCATCCTGGATGAAGCCACGAGCGCGCTGGACGCGGAGAGCGAGCACGCGGTGAGTGGAGCCCTGGGTGTTTGGGCCAAAGGGGGTTTGGAGGACAGGCTGTAGCCTCAGTTTCCAGACAGTGGACAAACTTGTGGTGAGGTTAGAGGGCTGAGGGAAGTGCTAATTCCCTAGGAGGAATTTGCTTCCAATGCTCCTGTGGCCACCAGGAAAGGATTAATTCCGTGCTCACAGCAGCCAAGTCCTGACCAACCTGATTTGTTGACTTTTTCAATGTGGAAAGTGTTGATTGGCATACACAGGCTCTGTGCAGTCTTTTAGGACAGGATACAGAGTAAGACTCTATGAAATGGTGCTGCAGCAAAGGGAGTAGGGCTGCCTGAACTCAAATCCCAGCTGAGGCACCAAGGAAGCCACACTTGCAGGAAAAGCCTTGAGCATCCTGTGGACTGGTTTATCTGTCTGGGATGTGATGCACCAGCAGCAGTTTTGGCCTCCCTGATGCAATGACATGAGCAAAAGCCTGTTCAGGGCTGGTATTTGAGGATGTGCCTCCAATCCCAGAGGACAAATCCTGCTGGGACAGCACAAGTGTCTGACCTTGGAGCAGCTTGCTGCCTCACAGGTCCTCAGTCACGTGTGTGGTACCTGATGCCAGCTCAGGGCTGCTTTTGGCTACCCAGGGGTGTCAATGTGACATGTGCCTGATGGCCACCTGCCTGCCTTTAGACGTCAGTGCTATTGTCTTTTGACTGGAGAAGAACCTCTCTTGCCTTGCCTTGATACATTCAAGAAAGAATCCTTTTCTGAGCAGCTGCATTCACCAGGTATCAGCTCTCTGCAGTCTCTGCCAGCACCACGTGGCCTCCAAATTTGGGGCCCAGCTGTAACAAGTCCCCAGTCTGCAAGATCAGACCTGTGTTCATACCTCACCTGGCTGGACTGAGATGGGAGCTGGGCTGGACATGCTGGTGCTGGCAGTGCTGCAGGGAGCCCGAGGAGAGCACATCTGCCCAGAGGTTTCTGACCACAGAGCACAAAGCTGCTGCTCTCCCAGTGCCCGGGCACTAACGCCCTTTTCTCCCCGCAGATTCAGCAGGCGATTTACGGCGACTTGCAGAACCACACGGTGCTTGTCATAGCTCACAGGCTGAGCACTGTGGAGAGGGCACACAACATCATTGTGCTGGACAAGGGCCGCGTGGTGCAGCAGGGCTCGCACAAGGAGCTGATGGAAGAAGGAGGCCTTTATTCCAAGCTGGTGCAGAGACAAATCCTGGGGCTGGAGGGGGGCGGCCCGGACAGCGTCCAGCCTGCGGCGCGGGGCGATTCGGCGAAGGCGCCCGGCGGGCTGGAGGAGGAGTTCAGGATAGACCATTCCCTGCCGGCCGTGGCACAGGACGATTTCGCCAACGCCGCTCCCAAGTGAGCGCGGCCGGCGCTCGGACGCTCCCCGGACGCTGGGACGGGAACGGCGCCGCTGGCTCGCCCCGCGCCGCGCACCCTGCACACCCCAACTCACACCATAGAGCTTCCTGCAGGACGGGCCGGCGGGCGCCTGCCGGCCGCCAGAACAGGGATTGGTCACTCGAGGGAGCTGGGTCTTTAGCAATTCCCAGCGTTTCTACTGGGCTTCTTTTCGTACTACCAGTGACTCCTGTCGGCTGGGACTTTTCTCCCGTCGATCTGCATGTGTAACTGCTATTAACTGTAATGGATGTTCAATGCATGCGTGGAGGGGGAAGGTTGAGAACCCCTCCAGGAATTTCAGGGGGTGGCTTTTGTGGCTGGATAGAAAGACCGTGACTGTAAAATAAGGTCCTGCTCCCTCTGTCAATCTATGGGGCTAATCCAAAGTTGGCTGAAGCCTGTGGGGAGTTCCCTTTGGCTTTGGTGAAAACTGGATCACTCCCATGGAGGTGAGTGGTGGGAGAGTTTTGCACTGAGTGCCTGCAGGATCAGGCTCTCAACCATTGCTGCTGAGCTTGTATTACGTAGTATCCATCCTTGCTGGGACAAGCCAGGGGACCGGGAGGCAGATGTTACTTTCTGATTTGCTCTTGGTGCTTGGTGGGTGTTTGTTTTTAAGGATGAAACATTTTACCATAACTGGGTTAGGTTTTGGGGTTTGGGGTTTTTTTTTGTTTGATTTGTTTGTAGTTTTTTAAGGTTATTTGTGTGCACTGTGCAATGTCTGTCTGGCTCCAGCATCCACTGAGAATTGGTCTGTTACTTCAGAATTTTTTTTAACACACAACCCCGGTGCTGGTGTGAAAAAAAACACTACTAAAGACAGGCATAAAACACTAAAAGACAGCACTTTATAAATCCCACCAAAGCTTTGTTCAGCTTCAGGCCATACTAGCGACTTCACTGCATGGGAAATCTGTTCTGTCACGTTCCTTGAAGTCCAACTTCAGCTGCCTGAACTATAAAATGTGTTTCCTTGAATCTAGTTTATTTTAGTATGAGGGATAGAAAGAAATGTGTTGCTCCTAGCCCTTTGGGGTAATGGCTCTGGCTTAGTAGTGTTATCCTGCAATAGATCAGTGAAAAATCCTATGCAGCCAGGCAGGTGCTGTTTTAAAAATAGCATTTCTAGGGGAACACTGACTTCAGACTCTGCATAGTTAAGAAAGTCTCTCAAGCACTTTAGCTCTCATGTTTTCTGACACTTGAATGCTGCTGCATTTCCCTTTCCAGCAGGTTTGCATTTTTGTTATTGGCAATGTTTTGTTTTCATTTAGCGATGTTTTACAAACTCTAAATTTAGTGTCCTTGAGGAGGGTTGCTCAAAAAAAAAATAAAATAAAATACTACCTCTGCCACTCAACGTCAAGCTACTCTGGTTGGGGATGTGTTTTGCTTTCTGGGTTTTCAAGGTATCGTCCATCTGACACCACAGCTGAATGCAGCTGCTCGTGCTCTGGGGAATGACAAGAGGAGCCCACAGAGAAGGAGGTATGTAAAACACTTGAGCATCTGATGATGGCTGTGAGCCCAGCAGTCAGGATAACTCATTTCCATCCCAGATCCCGTTGGGTGTCAGTCTCCCAGGGAAGGACAGGCAGTCTAACCCGTTCTCAAGGCACGGTGCTTCCTGACTGGAATCCTTTCAGCTGCTGGCTTTTGTGATATGATAACAATCTGTGCCTCAGAAGAAGAACAAGATCTCTTTTTGTTTTCCCTCCCTCCACTTAGGGAACTTGTGTGGCACTCTGAGCTCCTCCATCAGCCCTTCAGTAAAATGTCCAGGAGTTTCTGCTTGATGAAAATTTGCATTGTGGGTATGAGGAGGTTGGGAGTTCCACCCAAGTGATTAATTCTGCATTTTTATCAGTACCTGGGAGCAGAATGTGGTCACTGGTTCATACAAGTGGAATTTATTACTGCTTAATTAAAAAACTGGGGGAAAACCCCAACTGGGTTACCTGGGAACTAGGGAAGACAACTCACCCTCTGAAGTGTGGTAGGACAATGATCATTAGTACATGAGATGCCAGGAAAGAGAATTTGGTTGTGTCTTGTGTGTCCCTCCCAGGCAGGGCTGCAAAAAGAGAATTGGAGGATGCAATCAGATTAGTTTCATTTCAAAAAATACACTGAATTTCAGGAAGGGAACTCTGTTTCCCAAGGCTACTGTGGTGATAATCCCAGCATTGTATTCCCAGGTTAGGTCCAAGCAGCTTCAACTAAAATGGCACACTGGAAACAGCAGATTGCCTCTGCTGGTGGCACCAGTCCAAGCTGATAACAAACCCTGATTTTGTTCATTGCCACAGGTGCTGGATTCTCTCTTCTGCATCCAGATAACTCAAGGCTACTTTTCCCCTGAGCCTCTCATCCTGTGGCCTGAACGGGCCCTTTCATTGTGCTGTTAGCATGTGACAAGTGGCACTGCTTGTGTGCTAAAGCTATGAGGGGTCTCTCATGGCCTGGAAGATGGGTGGGAGCTCCACACACCACCAGGGATCCAGCAGAATTAATCTAATGCGGATATTTTTTCCTGCACAAACCCTGGGACTGTACAGAAAACCCTGCCTTTCTAAATCATTCCAACTACAGCTTCTTTTTGAAGTGAAAATCAGGGTCAGACATGCCCATTAGCCAGACTGAGCCTGGCAGTGAAGCTGTGCTTCACCCAAAGCAGCAGTGGGAACTGCTCCAGTGCTGGAACATGAGCTGCTTCCTGGAGCTGCCCAGTCCCTGGGGCCTGGCTGCCTGTGGGCAGTCTGTGTTACAGGCCATTCTCCTGGAAACAAGGCCACTGTTCCCTCTGAAACCCTGGACTGTAGAATTTTGTGGCTGTGGCTTTGCCCAGAGTTGGGAACGTGAACAAAATCAGTTCAAGAGCTTCTCAGAGTGATGGAGATAAAAAGTTCCTTTTCTTCAAAGGGGAAAGTCCTCACAGGGAACTCGGAGGGGTTCATCTAAAACCTTAACCTGGGGGCACTGAAGACTGTCCTGGCAGAACTGTAAGCAATTAAGCATTTGAAAGCACAACTGATTGCAAAGCTGACTGTATATCCCATGGCAGGTTCTTTGCCTCACTATTAATAAGCTCTAACCATTCCCTGTAATAGGTATAACCACAGCTTTATTTGATTTAAACAACAGTGAACCCCATCCAAGGTGAAATTTGAGAGTGGATCCTACAGTGCCAGTGCTTCCCCAGGGGACAGGGTTTTACCCTGTACCTTTGCACAGCCAGGGTCTGTGGCTGACTGACCTGGTAAATGAGCACACAGTGATGGAAAAAACACAGCTGTGTTTATTCCAACAACTTGTCTCCTGCCACACCAACCTCTGCCTCAATAACCAACTGTGTGTGCTTCAGTGGCTGCACTTTCTAGGCTTTCAGCAGGTCTGGAAGTGCCACAAGCAAACAGAAAGTGCTTCTAACTCGGGTTCAGAGATGTGGTTTAGTCTGGGGAGGAAAAATAAAATCTGCCTCTTCTATTCCAGCCTCACTGTGAGCTTAAGGCAAAGAAAATAAGATAAATAAACCTGCTGCTTTTCTTACACCTGCAGCTCCCTGAAAGGAAGGAGTCCCTTACAAACACCCAATTCCTGCCCTCTCTCAGACAGCAGGGGCACTGATCTCTCAAACAGAACGTTTGTTTCTCTGCCAGGATGCTGAATATGCAGGTCATTTCCATGTGTGAAGGAATCTGGGTTGTGAAAACTAAACAGAAGTATGGGCTGTGCTTAATATATAGAAGGAAGCTAAATTGCAAATAAGCCCCAAAACTTATCTGCACATTGAGCAACCACACTAATAGGGATTAATGTACAACAGAGATGAGATTTGCAAATTCAATGTGTACATATCCAACCAGTTTGTCCAGGAAAAGAAAATAAGATGTGAAGGTGACTTGCAAAATATGTCTAAATCTAATAAATATGCATGAGCTCAGTGCTACTGACCATAAAAGGATATGAGGTACCAGAAGGAAATTCAAGACCAAGTTTAAATAGGAAAAAAAATCTAACATCTTATTTAAACTAGTCTGGATGCCAGTTCTCCTCAAGATTGGAGCCTGACTTCTTATTCACTATGACATGGTTTCCCCTGTAATTGTCACAATTTTTTTATTCCATTTCCCCTGTAATAAGAAATCCTGACTTCTGTACTTTGCCTGCTTACAGTTCTAATGTACTCGAATGCTGTCACCCTTCAAAAGGATTTCAGCAAAGGCAAATACTAACCAAGCCTGGGGAGATGATAAATCCCAGCCTGCAGCACTGCAATATTTGATAAACCCTGTAGCCCAAAATCCTGGTTTATCTGCAATCCTTCATATCCTGTCCAAGAGATGTGCTGTCACAAAACCTTTATCTTCCATGAAGACCGCAGAATGGGAAGGCAGCCTCCTACCTGTCCAAACAGAAAATATAATTATACAAAAGCAGTTGACTTTTATCTTGTGTCTCAGCCTCAGCTGCTTTTCTGGACACCTGGAGAACTCAATTACATGCAAGTACTGACGAAAGTACTCAAAAGCAACCCAGATGTTTAATGTAGACTCCTCTCCACCATCACCACAACCCAACTTACCCACCCAGGGAGAAGTAGTATTTTCAATGTGTGTTGTACTTGAGCACAAATGAGTTATGTTCTCACTTGTGACTGAGCAGTCCTTATTATCCCCCTTTTTAAGCAAAAGGCACCATGGTTGAAGGAATCTGAGAACTCCAGTCAGGATCACACAGTGAGGCAGTGGTAAAACTAGATTTACAACATGGAGCTGAGTCAGGCTCTTCTAAACCACACTCCCCCCAGACCATTTATTTAGTTATGGTATGAAGTTCAAACTACCAATGTTCTTGGGAAGAAAGGGCTTCTCCTAATCCCTCAACTAATTCCTCTGTTGGGGTGTGTGTGTGTATCTATACATGTGTTTGCATGTGCAGATTTACAGCAGGTTTAACCCGTGGCTGTAACTCTGTTTGATGGCCCTGTGCAAATGCAGGGTACAGGGAGGTTTGGCAGGGTGAGTATCTGCTGGTTTTAAATCAGGCAGGGCTGTAGTGACTGTGCAAAGCCCTGCCAGTGCCCGGGGCACGGCTGCTGACTCACCTGGCACAGAGCACACCCCTGCAGCAGGCAGGTGTGCTGGGCTGGGTGAGTGCTGTGATACCTGGGACATGCCTGTGTCACTAAACACCTCGTCCCCACCCTCGGCTCAGCTTCCTGCTGCACAAACATTGCACCCAGGCTGTGGAGTGCCTCTGCACAGAGCAGCCAGAAGGCCTGGAAGGCTTCCTCTAGCAGGGTCACCTTGCTGGTGGTTATTCCCTGTGGATAATATGACACAGAGGGCTTCTGGGAGGGTGAGAGGCGTGGGGAGCCGAGTTTAGTTATAGGACAAAAGAACAACCATAAAGCTGTCACGTCATCACAGTGTCCTGCCAGGAGCTGCTGGGTCACTTCCTGAGTGTGACTGCAACTTCATTGCATCAGAACTGTATTCGCTCACTATATGGATTTTTTTTTTCCAGTTAGATCAAAAATACCAACTCCAAAGGACAAGGACCACGTGGCCATTGACTCCCCTGCTCCCTTGGCTCCTGGCTCCTTTTGGCTCTGTCTCCAGAGTTACACACACGGAAATAATACACACACCCACACCCACGTAGGGACAAAAGCAGGCCAGGAAGGTGGTGCATGCCAAGTGATGCATATAACTTAGGCTCTTTTAACACAATTAATTGTTTCCAGGGATAATTGTCTTTATCAGCTCTGCTAACAGCAGCAGTAATTGGGGAGCTGCTGCTCCTCAGGGTTACCACACACTGCCTACTCCAGTGCTGGTGACATGACTGATAAGAATCAGAAGAATAAAATATATGATGGTTTAATTGACGCAGTTTTTTACTACATTGCATTTCAAAAGTATTTAAATTTACCGTGAAACTCATCTTTGACAGATTATTTATTGACCTTCACTGTTGAAGAAGAAAGTGCTTAACATGGATGAAATGACCTAGCACCAAAGCTTGGCCAGATACAACTTTTAGCTATTTTTAACCTTGAGAACAATAACACAATCACTCTTTTGAGATTTACTCCAGCCAAGTCCCAACCTGGGTAAGGAAATACGAGTTAAATCTATTAATTTTCCTTCCGAATTTACAGCTGTGGAGTTTGAACAAAAGGAGGCTGTGAGTGCCTACAGCACTTCAGGGCAGGAGCTCTGTGCTGGTGGGGCTGGGAAGGCTCTCGGGGAGCTCAGCTCGATCCAGCTGGACACGGGGCACAGTCCGAGCCACCCCAGTGACCTGTCCGACCTCCGAGTGTCACAGCAGCCGCATCTCCAGGGCCACACCTGGAGTCCTGTGTCCACTTATGGGCCCTCCATTCAGGAAGGACAGTGAGGAGTGTGTCCAGGGCAAGGAGCGGAGATGGGAAGGGGCTGAGGGAGCTGGGAAAGGGCTCAGCCTGGAGCAAAGGAGGCTCAGGGGGCCCTTCTGGCTCTGCACAACTCCTGACAGGAGGGGACAGCCGGGGGGGGGGAACGGGCTGTGTCCCCAGGGAACAGGGACAGGAGGAGAGGGCATGGGGAGGCTCAAGGTGGACAGTGGGAGGAATTTGTTAACTGAAAGGGTGGTAAAACATTGGAAAGGGCTGCCCAGGGAAGCGGTGGAGTCCCCATCCCTGGAGGTGTGTAAGGAAGGACTGGACATGGCACTCAGCGCTGTGGTCTGGTGGACAAGGTGCTGACCAGTCACATGCTGGACTTGATGATCTCAGAGGTCTTTTCCAACCTCAGTGACTGATCCCTCGGGATTCCGAGGGCCCCGAGCGCCTCACATGAGCGCAGCACACAAAGCTCACTCTGTTCCCGGGCTCTGCCTGGAGCTGGGCCCATGGAGGGGCTTCATCCACGGACTCCTCAAGGGGCTCCCCTCACAGACTCCTCACAGGGGCTCCCCTCACAGGGGTTTCACCCCCTCAAGGAGATCCCCTCACAGGGGTTCCCCTTATAGATCCTTCAAAGGGTTTCCCCTCACAGGGGCTTCATCCCCTCACAGGGGCTCCCCTCCTCCCCTCACAGACTCACCCCTCACAGAGGCTTCACCCCCTCACAGGGACTCTCCTCACAGACTTCTCACAGGGGCTTCACCCCTCACAGGGGCATCACTCCCCTCACAGGGGCATCACTCCCCTCACAGGGGCTTCACCCCTCACAGGGGCTTCA
>VZTB01015658.1:359390-378108 GCA_013397245.1 Thryothorus ludovicianus | reverse complement strand
CGCCGCCCCCGGGCTTGGGGGGGGGTTAATGACTCCCCGCTCGCCGGAGCCGCCGGGCGGTCTCGGCCCCGCCGTGGTGCTGCCGGTGTGTGAGGAGCCCCCGGGGCTGCGGGAAGCGCTGCCGGTCCTTTCCTTGCTTCCCCCTTCCCTGCCGCCCCCGGCCCTCACGGCCCTCCCGGCCTTTTGTTCGCCGGCCCGCGGCGGGGGATCCGTGCCCGCCGGGTGCCACAGGACGGGTGAGGGCTCGGCGGGCTGAAAACGCGAAATTAAATTAATTCAGCCGCCGAATTAGGAGACGGCGGCGGCCCGGAGGTGGGATCGGCTTTTCCATTCGCGCAGCCCTTGTTTTGTGCCTTGGCCGTGGTGAAGGATTTTGCCTGGGTGAATTCAAAACAATGTGAAAGAGATTTCTGTGTGCCCCGGTTGGTATGCTGGGCGCAGCGAGGGCTGTCAGGCTTTGCTGCTGCTTGTTTTGCCCATTTGAAGTGTCTTTGTCAGTGCACCAGGCTCTAAGTCGTGCTTTTGGATCTGTGATTCTTAAAGCAAAATAAGAGCCTGTTTTCTTCCTCTGGCTGTGGTTGTCTTTAACTGGTTTTTCTGTGTGCCAGTGGACACTGGAGGTTACAGTTCAGACACGAGACTGTTCTGGGTTTATTTGGCCACAGATGTGCCTGGAAGAATCTCACTCTTAGTCAGATAAGAATGAATAAGATGAAACTGTATGTATGAAACCTTTAAAAGAAAAAAACATGCTCTGCTTCTCTGGGTCCTGAATTTATTTGGGGTTCTTTGTTTTCTTAAATTAGAGGACAGAAGCCTCAGGAGAAGAAGAGCCGTGGCAATGTGTTCTTGAGAAAGAAGCTTAGTTTATTAAGTGAAATCAATTATAATTGTGTTCCCTCAAACACAAGATTCTGGCCCTTCTGGGTGCTACTGAGGAAATTATTCTGGATCACCTCGAGCCAAATTGTCAAAGTATTTATTACCCATGGAGAGGCCCACTGAAGGCTGGGGCTGAGCTGATGAGGTGTCCTGGGGAATTTATTTGCTGTATTATGCAACAATTTGGATTTTGAACTTCGTGCCAATAGATTCCTGAGAGTGGGGCAGCCATCGTAACTTTTGGTGCGAGTTTATATTTTGAGAACTTGGAAGAAGCAGGCGGTGCTGTGGAAAGTAGAACACTCAGAGAGCTCTTGGAGGCCCCGTGGTTTGCTGGGGGCAGGAGCACCCTGCTGAATAAAAGCTATTTAAGGAAACTCAGCGGGATATAATGGGCTTAACTTCATAAAGATGTGAACGGGTGCAGTGCTGCTGGTTCCAGTGTGACCTCTGACAAGGGACAGAGCACAAGGCCTGGCTCATGGGCTCTTTATTATTATTTATTTATCAGTGTGGACTTAAGACTGTAGGTCAGGAGTGACAGAAAGCCTCATGACCTCAGTAGAAAAGATCCTCCCTCACTCCACAACCAGCCCATATTCTCGATTTGACCCTCAGGTTTTCCTCTTTCGTTGGCATCTGGAGGCTTTTAAATTGTAGAGTGAAGTTCTCCAGGCCTGAGGGAATATTTCGTGGTGTTTGGAAAGCGTGGCCAGGTTTGAAGGTGCTCAAAGGCTGTGCTGCTGTCTGCTGTAATCCTCTTTTATTGGATGTGGAGGCTTTTACTGGAGTCAGTTCAACTAGAAATGTGTTTACCCATCTTGGAAGGAACTGGCCTTGCTTGAATATTTCTTCCTCATTCTGTTTTTGCCTTCACTGAATGGAGAATTGCATGTGCTGCTGAGACCTGAGTTTTCACTGGGAAGTGTGTGGCAGGAAGAGGGAGAGAGGGAAATCCTGAGCATTAAGGAGGCACCACGGTGACTTCAGAGCTGCTTGGCTGTCAGTCCATACGTATCCAGGCTGTAGGGTTATTCCAAAGACCTTAAATTCCTAATTTTACTGTGACATGCCAATTAAATCTCGATTCTTGAGTCACTTCTCTGAGGTCACTTGTATTTTCACTGGCAAAGTTGGTTAAAGCTGATTATTCCATAATTGAAAAACCCCTTTGTTCTCCTTGTTGCAAGGGAAACCCAGCTCAAACCCCAATGTTTTGTTCACAGAGGAGGAGGATTTGGAAAAACCACTTGGCTTTCTTGCAAACAGCTAAAAATAGGCCCTTCCAGCCTTAGAGGAAATGAATTCCTGTGTGGCATTTGAGCAGGATTTGTGGGGGTGTGTGTCTGTGTCTGTGTGTGCCCACGGGGTGATGAATGTCCTGCACGTGTGTCCCCAGGTGTGTGGCACTGTGGCATCAGAGCTGAGCTGTGCCACTTTTCCTGTCTCTGAGGCTGGGTTTGCAGGGCTCCAACAACGAACATCTTGTCTCTTAGAAAGAGGAAGGAAGCTCCTTGTCTGGTACTCCCAGTCTTTTGAAACTGAGGAGGTTTTTTTTTATCATCCTTTCAGGTTGATCTCTGTAGTGCATGTACAGCACTTCATGGAACAGGATGGTTTGGGTTGCAAGGGACCTGAAAGATCATTTAGCTCCAAACCCCCTGCCATGGCAGGGTCATAAAATTTGTTTATACAAGTCAGTCTCAGTGAGATAACTCTAAAAAGCACGGATGAGAGAATTTGTGACCTGACACTGGTGATGATTTGATGAATTTCCCTGTGAAAGTGGATTTTCTTTTTATCTCCTGGAGCATCACTTCTGTAACAGTGCAGTGTTGTGTTACTGGCTGCTAAGGTTCCATGGACAAAAATTTCTTGCTTTTCAATACCTTAATTATGTGAAATCAAGAAGTCAGAAATGTATTGCCTTCTTCTCATTCCAGCATTTCAGAGTACACTGGCAGGCACAAAAAGAATTTCTCGAGCTTAGTCCTTTTCTCAAAAGCTGATTGAAAAGATCCTGCAGGGCAGCAAGTCCAAGTTAAACCCTGAGCATTCATGCCCAGATTTCTTGGATTCCTACTCCTGTCCTAAAACCACATTGTGCAAGTGGTCATGTTCTTGTTGGCCAAACATGAAATTTAGTTGCAAAGTTAGGAATTAGACTTGGTGACAACCACAGATTTTTCTCTTCTAGCTGAGCATCAAATGAGTAACCTGTCTGTGTCTGATGAGTGCAAATTGCAGTGCTGAGTGTCTTGCCTCTGCAAGAAATGTCTAGGAACTGCAACTTACCTTCTAAGCTTTATTTTGTCATTTTTAAAGTAATCAGAAGAGCTAAATTTAGCCGATCTAATTACTTCGTGGTATGTTTTAATATTTATTACAGAACAGATGTTGTTAGGGGGTGTATTATTATTCACGAGTCCTTGATAAAAAGCACTCTTAAATCTTCTGTAAAAGAAGTCTCTTCTCCTACTCTGCACCTGTCAGCTCCTGTTTCAGGGGTTAATTTGACACTCCAAATCTTTATACTTCCACAGTGTGACTGCATATTTTATTCTTCATTTACAAGTACTTGTGAGTGAGAGAGAATGTGGGAATGATAAAAGCTGGAGAAATCTAAAACTAACATGGATGTGTGCTATGAATAAAGCAATTAAAACGGTGCCACACAAAGCTGCTTTTTATTTATAGCTCCCTAAGAGACTTTTTCTCGAAGGTACCAAGAGATTCCTCGCCGTGGTGCTGGCCAGAGCAAGCTTATAATTATAGCAGCTCTTGGTGGACTCTGTGGCTTTCAGGATTGCTCAGTTTCTCAGGAGGCAGCTCCTCTGGGAATGTGCTTTTGGATGAACCAGAGTGACGTTTCACACAAATAACTCTTGCTGCAAACCATTATTTTGGAGTAAGGGATGTTGCTAAGCTAGTACTAGTTCTGGTTTAATTTTATCCAGCTTTTTTTTTTCTTTTTTTAAAAGTGGGATGAAACAAAGCTGCAGTTCACACAAGTAGTAGACTCTAAATTCCCAAAGCAGTTGCTGCTGCCTGCTCTTGGAAATGCTCATTAAATAAATCCTTGAGTAAAATTATTCAAATTATATCCATTAAAGAAATTTCTTTTTTGAGCAGCTTAAGTTTTGACGTGCTGCATAAACCATGAGTTTTGCTTTTAATAAGCTCTGTGTGTCCATGGCTTCATTTTCTTGCAGCACAGTTTGGTGTTGAGTGCTCTGCTCAGGAGTGAGCAATCCTTGTACCATGAAAATCCCCTTAGAAGCAGCTCAGTATGGTTCCTCCATTTGTCCCATTCAGAATTCACAGTGAGAGCTTAGCAGTTAAAAAAAAAAGAAAAAAAGTCAAATATTCTCCTTAATACTGTCCTGTCTCATTGTGTCTCTGATTCTGACTGGTGTTTTCATCTGGTTTCAGATTAACATTTCCTGCCTGTTGAAGTGCTCAAGAGTCTTGTTAGGAATTCTGCTGGAGTCCCATGCTCCTGACTTTATCTTAAATAACTTTTTTCCTTGCACTTCCAGTGGGCAGGTGAACAACCAGAGCAGGAGCAGTTCCCTGCTAATGCACATTTTTGTCACATGACAACAAAATTCCTTTTGTTGGATTGATTCCTTCCTTTTTCTTGGAATTGTGGAAAGCTGTGAATGGGTGCTGAAAGCATGCTTTGTGCTGCACTGATAATCTTAATGCACTGCTCATGCTGGGCTGTGGCTTTGACCCTTGGATGATTTTTTTTTTGTAGTTACAAATTAGTCATTTTTTGGAAGCTTTTCTGCAGCACTCTTTAGGCAGACTTTATAGTGTTTGCTCTCTGATTCTTCAAATTAACTTCCAAGTGTAGTGGAAGAGTTGCTGTGAAGTTTTTACACAGACCTTAACATCAGTGACAGAGATTATTGTGGTTTATAAATCTGACTGTATTCAAGGTGCATCTCTCTGGGGTTATATCTGTCCTGTTTGCTGTGAAATAGAATTCACAGACCTCAAAATTCCTTTAGTGACATGAAATATTCCAGTGTCCTGGAAGAAGTGGATGGGTCTTCACCAGCTCCTCATGAAGTTTCCTTAAACATCATTCCTAAGTTTGCTTTGTGTTTTGGTTCTTCTCATGGTTTTGGGTGAGATTCAGGTTTCTCATCTCTCCAAGTGTGTGAATTGTTAAAAGAAATCTGACACAGACCAATGCTGGGACTGAAGACTTCAGGAGTGACATTTTAATTTGTCATTAAAATGTCAATTACCATTTTTGATCAACTTCTGTTAGAAAAAATGCACCCTTCTCAGAAGTTCTCTACTATGGAAAAAGTTTAGTCATTAAGTCCTGTGTAATTTCAATCACTATAACTTAAAGTACAATTACAAATACCTTAATTTTTTCAGTTTAAAACAGCTATTTGTTAGACTTTTGCTAAAGCTTAGTCTAGTCCATAATTATTAGATAGCAGATGCAAAGGACAGGATGTCACTCTGCCTTAGATGTAGGCAGGTCATATTATTAGTCATGTTTTTCTTGTTTTTACAAGTCAGATTCATCATGTCCTAGTGATATTTACTCATCTTCACACATTTGAAATTATCTAAAAGTAAAGTTATTGAGCAGATCATGATAAAAGGTTTGGAATTTGTTTCTTCCTCCTCCTGCCTGGTCCTGTTGAGAAATATTCTGACACTTGAGGCAGGGACAACATCACAAAAGTCTCAGATATCTGACTTTAGGAAGCTTTTCCTTACTCTGTTTATCTGGAATTCTACCTCCTCCTCTTTACTATAAATTATTTTAGTGAAAGCTTCCCTTTCCTGCTATTTGTGCTCTCGAAGGGTTTATAGGTTTGTGTCCACTGGCTTTTTTTTTTCTGCCCTGAGTAAATGTACATCTTCTTCATCCTAAAAGAGAGATCAAAGTTCACTCATTAAACTGGTCTGTCCTGGCTGTGCACCTGCTTTGAAATGGGAATATCAGCCTCCCAAGCAGTGAAAATACTGAACTGGCCGGGAGGAAGTGGTGAGCTCATTAAAATGGTGAAAGACAAGAACCAATCAATCTTTTTTGCACACGATTTTCCTTGGCTGGCACTTCAGGAGGCAGCGAGGGACGAGGCTTGTGGTGATGGCAGCAGGTTGGTGAGAGCTGGATGTCTCTTACTGAGCTGTTAAATCCTGTGCATTTTGGTTCCCTTCGTAATTCTTTTTAAAAAAATGTAAAGTAGGGGGACTTCAGCTTTCTGAAAGCAACAGTCCTAACAGGATAGGATCATATGAGAATAAACAAATGGAAACCAGTTTAATTTAAATTATTTTGCATTAGACTCAAAGGTAAGAAGAGGATTTTCTTTTTTATTCTTTGAAAGGATCCACATTGAACACAAGCATAGGGCTGGATGCTTATTTAGGCTTGAGAAGACAAAACAATATTAAAAGTGTAACCAGAATTTTACAATTTGGAGAAGTGTTGGGATTGATGTAGGATTTAGGACTCTGCATTATCCTTGGTTCTTGTTGTTGTTGTGTTTTTAAGTGATTTGGCAAGAACAAATTACCAAGTTTGAGAGTAAAGCTTTGGTTTTTGAAGAACAGTATCTGGGGACAAAGGTGTGTTTAAGTAACACCAAGCCAGTTTTGAATTTAGGAAATTAAAGTAGTTTATAAATATTTTGAAAGGAAATCACTGCTCTCAAAGACAGTTTCTGTGCTTGGAAAAACACCTGAATTTTGCTGCTGACCTTTTCTGGGGTTTTAACCAGTTTGGGTTTCCTCTTTTGTGTTGCTGGGTGTGGCTGTGTCCACCCCGCAGTGTGGCAGCAGCAGGGGCTGCAAAGGGGAGCAGCTGAGCAGGGCTGAGCTGGGCTGGAAGGGGCACAAGGATGGAGGAGCTCACAAAAATGCACCAAGCTTCTGCTGGCTCTGAAGGCAGCTCCATGGAATTAGTCTGGTGTGCCCTGGGAGGACTGTTCCACTCGTTGGTTCAGCCTGAGAGTCTGAAATCAAATCCCTCCCTTGTTTTCCTTCTTTCCCTTTTGCTGTCTGAATATTTTAATGAATCTAATGTGACACCCAGGGCAGACTTCTCCAAACACTCAGCTCTCCCAGAGCTCCTGAAGGCTCTTGGTAAAATCCTGTGCATGTGTGAGTGTGAGCAAAGTGGAATCTGGCTGAATCTTGGGTGTGTGAGAATTGTCACTTTTTCTTTAGGCTGGGAAGCTGTTAAGCAGAAGGATTAAACTGGAAAAAAATGAAGGTTTTGGCATTAATCCAGGATTGGTGTAACACACTTGGGGAAGAATATTCTGGAGAAGGAACGGTCACGATGCCATCTTTATTTTTTACACATTAACAAGATAAAGGATGATATTCTCCTGCACTCATTGTATCTCACTGCTGGAATTCAGATTTTTTCAAGAGCTGTTGCTTTATCTGTCAGTGTTCATCATTTGTTCATCAGTTGCAGGTCCAGTGCCACAGCACTAATTCTTACACAGAGCTTACTTTAAAAGTCTTCAAATTCTCATTCTGTCTTGCTTAATAATTTCAGTGCCATTTCACACACTTTTTCTTTGTTTTGTTTTTAATTTGCATCCAGGCCCAAAATGTTCAGCACAGCAAGGACATGACTCTTGCCAGCAACCGCAGTCTGGCAGAGGGAAATCTCCTGTACCAGCCAAAGTTGGAGTCTCTGAAATCAAATTTGACTGAGAAATATCAAGAGCTGCAAGTTCTTTTTGAAGCATACCAGATAAAGAAGACAAAACTAGGTAACACTGGCTGTTGACAATTATGATTTGCTGTTTTCTAAGTGAATGTGAATCTGTTGCCTGTTTGTTGTTTGGTTTTTGGTGTCTCGTTTTTAGCTGTGTGAATTAGGGTACAAAGTGAAATGTCATTCTCGTGGAGTGCTGAAATAGATCACACTTCTGATGATTTATTAAGTGACTGTCACATCTAGTAACAGTTACTGTGGATTCTTCCTACCTGTTCTTGACCTACTCTTCTCTAAATTATCAACTTCATTTACCTTGCTAAAGAGCAAAACACTTTGAATTTTCATTGACTATTTATAAATCAAATAGAATATTGCATTTAACTCTCATATTGAATTATATTTCACATCTGATACTGCACTTGCTGAAGTGCTTTCAATTTTATAAATATAAAATTGGAGTTAAATTTCAGCTCTTTGCACTCTGACAATATTCCTGAGCTCTGTGATGTGTTTCTCCTTGTAATCCTGCTGTGCAGAGCTGCAGAGTCTGCTGCTCGTGCAGATGTTGTTGGAGGCTGTTGTGGGGTCTGAAGTCACTCAGAGCCAGCTGTCATTTTCTGTCCTTCCTGTGCCTTTGCAGACAGACAATCCAGTAATGCTTCCCTGGAGACCCTGCTGGCTCTGCTGCAGACTGAGGGGGCCAAGATTGAGGAAGACACAGAGGTAATGACAGAGCACCCCAATCCTGCCCCTTCCACCCATTGCCAGAACCTTCCAGAGCCCATGGCTGCTGAGCTGAGATGTGACAGATTAAGGAGCAGTTCTTACAATATGGTCTTGTCTCTGCTTGGAACTCCAGGGAATTGATTCCAGCCATTTTATTTCCTTTCTAGCTGAGTAATTTTTACTCTTAACATCTTTAAAGTTCAAGAGACAAAGTGCTCCTTTTTAGAAAAGACAGGCAAACCCTGTCAGTTTCTTGGGTTGCCTTCAAATTTGTGGAGTTAAAAAATGTGGAATCCTTTTATAATGGCCTTGTCTGGTATATGTGTTACTTCATAATAAGTGTCAATTAGTAGCCTAATAAAAAACTGTGCCTGTGCTGCTTTTCCTCCAGTGTTTCTGGTGAAATATTCCATTGTGGTTTCAATGCAGGTGCCAGTGGTCACCACTTGCTGTGACACGAGTGCTTGAAGGGTGGTCTGACTTCACAATCATGGGAGTGTTTGGTTTTGTTTGCTAATTTGCATGCAGCCATTTTCTGTAATTAATCAGAGAAAAAACAATTGCTTATTAGCCTTGTGATGGTAAAAAGACATTCCCAGGACAAGCTGAATTTTGTGATTTGGTGTTTATTCAGCTCTCAGTTATTAAACATCATTTACCCAAAGCCACAAGTAAGGGTGAGTCTTAAGCCTGACTTAGCAGTAATCTCTGTGCTGAGTCTCACAGAGTTCCCCGTGTTTCTGTTGGCATTCAAGCAGCACTGAGCTGTAATTCAGCTTAGCTGGCAATCTGGGAAGCTGCTGGACTTGGTTTGTTCCCATTCTGGTGATCAGGGGAATGCTCAGGGCGAGATTCAGATGTTTTTGCTGCTGTTACCTCAGTATAAATTTATGCAAAAGTGATATTTAACTCTCAGTGCTTCTGAGTAATAACTAACTCAAAGTTCTGCTCGGAATTCTTCAGTATGCCAGTCATCTTCCATATGCCAGCTGGAAAATCACAGGCAAAATGATGCTATTTTTGGGATGTGAGCCATTTAGATTCTGTTGCAGTAGGCTGTTTCCTAAGAGAATGTTCTGTATTTGACAGAACATGGCAGAAAAGTTCCTTGATGGTGAAATACCACTGGATTCCTTCATCGACGAGTACCAGAGCAAGCGGAAACTGGCTCACCTGCGCCGGGTGAAGATCGAGAAGCTGCAGGAGATGGTGCTGAAGGGACAGAGACTGCCTCAGGCCCCGCCGCCGGCGCAGCCCCGGGCCCCCGAGCCCGCGCCCGGCCCCGCCGATCCCTACGGGGCGGATCCAAACCCTCCTCCCTCGGTGGTGCCGCGGCGGATCCCACCCCCGCCGCCCCCCGCGGGCCCAGCCGGACGCTTCCCCACTCCCTTCACCGCAGCCATGAGTTCAGGACCGGCTCTTTCCTACCCAGGTGCTCCCTACCCTCCTGTCCCGCCCCGGCCGGGAGGAGCTCAGCCCTCGAGTCAAATGCCACAGCCGGGATTCCCAGCTCAGTGTGCACCGCCCTACCCTCCACCTCTGCCCCAGAGACCGCCTCGCCTTCCACCACATCCTGGCTTTATCCTCCAGTAAATATTTGGGTGCGCCTGACTTCATGTATTGGTGCTTAAATTTCCTTTTCCCCCATCAGAGACTTGCTGTAGGCAATGGGAAGCCTCTGTTCTTTGCACAATGGAGCACAAAGGCCGAGCTGTGGCACAGAGGTTTGCAATTGCTTTGCTAAATGTGGTGATGTTTGTTTGCAAAGGTCGGTGATGACAAGGTTTTCCTAGGAAGGTGGTGAGGTCTGAAATCTGTAACTCCATCAAATTGGGAAGGCACTCACAGTGGGTTTGCTGAGGTTACAAACACTGAATTCCTTAGTGCTGGTAAATCAGCATCCTCCTGTGTCCTGATGTATTCCCATGGCAGCTGGATGTAGGGGAGGCAAAGGGGAGCTGCTTGTCTCTGAGGAATTCTGTCTGTGACACTTTGGGGATGGTAACAACCATTCCTGACTGCTGGGACCCCCTCGGCATCCTCTTGCACCCAGGGCTGGGTGCCTGATGTTGTCAGAGCTCACTGGGCTGAAACTCCTGTCAGAACACTTTGGGGGGTTTAGGTGGGGACAGTGACAGGAGTTTCATTTCTGCATTTCAGTTGTTACCTTAGACAGTGTGTGATCCAAGTAGGCACTACTCCCACTCCTAAACAGCTTGATACCCTCAAAATCCTGGTCTCTTGAAATGAAACTAAACTGTTTGTAGAGCCAGTTTAGGGTTTTATAGACACTTTACCAGGCAGGTTTTTCCTGGCCTATTTAGACTCTTTCTAATGGTTGTTTATTTTCTCCTTTACCACACCTGGGATACAGAAATGATTTTTTTTTTACACAGGTGCTTAGCTTTTGCTACCATGTGATTCCAGGAATCTAGGCAGGGTATTTTCTTAATCAAATACTGGATTTTCACATGTAATTGCCCACTTGAATTTCCACAATTTCATTTTATCCCTTAACTCTGTCTCTTGCTTGGCAGAACTATTTTTAACTTTCCCATTTCGTTTAGTTTTGCAGTTGGGGGCATGTGTATCTATCTGGAATTTGCAGTTAATGTTTCCCTGCAAGGAGGCAAAAAAGAAAAGCCTTTTGAAGTCCATGGTGGCTGTTTGCATCTTGCAGAAGAGAATCCCTACTTGACTTGTGCCCCTGGATGGGAGAGGCTTTTTAGGGCAGCTCAGATTTTCCTCTCCTTGAAGCCTAAGGTGCAGACACATGCTGGTATTTTAATCCAGCACTGGGGGAGGCAGATTTTAGCACTTGTTGTTTGCTCAGAATGTGTCTGTGAATTTGTTACCAATCAGTCCAGAATCTGTCAAAGCCCCTGGTTATTCCAGAGCCCTTTGGTATCATTGTCCTGGAATGCACTACTTTGTTTGGAAGTTTGTACTACAAACATCAGTCAGAATAGAATATCTATTTTTTTTTTTTTCTTTATGTAAGACCTGGATTGTCCCTTAATCATTTCCTCTGGAGTGTGGTGGTTAGCAAATACTAATCTGAAATTAAGCTCATAACAGGAAGCTCTCGATTCTGAAAATATGACTTTGGTCATTTGGCTTGTTTTGCCTTCTGCAGACACAGGGCAGGAGGTTGGTCAGTGTTACTGGCACCTGAACCAATTCCCCAGTGTAAGTCTGGCAAGTTTTTATAGATGGGGGTTTTGTGAAGCAATGTGCATTGGATTTGTTTGCAAAGTGTGTTTTTTCTGTAATCTAGTGATGGTACAGGATGTGGTTGTTTTGGTTTTTCTTTTAAATAGTGTGATATCTTTTCTTGGTATTATTTTCTCACTGAAGCTTTGTATGAGCATGGTTAATTATGACTCGTTTCAAAGTAACTTTGCTGTGCTGTTAGTGCTGGTTTTGGAGGGCAGCTGTTGTATCTGGATGCTAAACATGAGTCTGCTGTAGAAATGGTTTGTGTCCTAGAAAGAATTGAAGTGGGTGGGGGCTACCAGGGTGGTGTCTGAATACAGAAATTCATACTTTGAGCCTGCTACACAAAAACTCTAAACTCCCAAATCAGTTTTACTAAGATTTCATAAAAACAACCAGGTATATTTTACACTTATCAAGTGCCAACTTTTTTTCTGAGGGTTGGAAATCCTCAGAAGTGATGGGGGTGATAGATAAGTGTATTGTGAATTTGCACTGCATTTTATGTATCAGACTTTATTGGTATTAGTAGTCCAAAAATATTTTTACTACTTGTTAAATCTTCTGTCTTTTGGTAACTTTTGTGATAACAATGACCTTTCAGGGATACTTTATCTAAAAACAACCTCTTGTGCACACTAAATACAGACAAAGCTAATGCAATTTTTTTTTTTTGTCTGAAAGCAAAACAATGCATTATTGCATATGCATGTGGCTGATGTGCCTTAGGATCACTCCTTGTGATTGTAATTCTAGGATATTAGCATTTTCATCATTTGAATGGCCATTGCTCAACTCTAATTTAAGGGCTCTTCGAGAGCACTGACTTTTACAAAAAAACTGACCCTCATACTTCAGAAAAAATAAAAACCAGCTGTATCTGCTATTTGTAAGCTTATAGTTGCCTTCACTGATGGGTGAGTTTGAACGTAGCTGATGTAACTAATGTGATGTTTCAGTTATTGCAAGCTCATAACTGAAGTCCAGCTGCTCATGGAAAACGTTTTGCCATTAATTTTGTGTGTGTGTGTGCACACAGACTGTAAATATTTACTTGACTGCTGGTGATGTTTAAAGATAAAGGAGAAGAATGACTGTGGAAAGCTGTTCAATCCTTTCAGCAACAAACTTGAGGAAACACTAACCTGGCAAGAGCTGTGTCAGTGATTTCAACCTGTTGCCCTTCAACAGCTTCTCCTGTTTTGTTATAGCTAATAAATAAATTCTGCTCTGGCTAGGATGTTTAGAATTGTACTAATTTGCACTGTTTATAAGATAGTGAGATTAAAATGCCATAGGCAAGCTGAGACTTGAGAGGGGGTGGCTCAAGATGCTTGCCAAAAAAAATTTTAAAATTTTATATATATATATATATAAAAGGATTTTTGATGTCTGCTACAAATAGCATATACTTCCCCAAAGCAATTGGAGTGGAGAAAAATCCTTTAAATACAATGTGTAACACGGCTTTAGAGTGTTGGTAGCGTTGGAAATGCTCTCTTAGGGCAGCATGATTTGTGCCAGTCTTTCTGTGGGTCAGGACTGGGGACTGCAGGGAGCAGCTCTGGGTGTCCCTGCTCTCAGGGAGCAGCTCTGGCTCCCGGCAGGGTGTCCCTGCTCTCAGGGAGCAGCTCTGGCCCCTGGCAGGGTGTCCCTGCTCTCAGGGAGCAGCTCTGGCCCTGGCAGGGTGTCCCTGCTCTCAGGGAGCAGCTCTGGCCCCTGGCAGGGTCTCTGCTCTCAGGGAGCAGCTCTGGCCCCTGGCAGGGTCTCTCTGCTCTCAGGGAGCAGCTCTGGCCCTGGCAGGGTGTCCCTGCTCTCAGGGAGCAGCTCTGGCCCCTGGCAGGGTCTCTGCTCTCAGGGAGCAGCTCTGGCCCCTGGCAGGGTCTCTCTGCTCTCAGGGAGCAGCTCTGGCCCTGGCAGGGTGTCCCTGCTCTCAGGGAGCAGCTCTGGCCCCTGGCAGGGTCTCTGCTCTCAGGGAGCAGCTCTGGCCCCTGGCAGGGTCTCTCTGCTCTCAGGGAGCAGCTCTGGCCCTGGCAGGGTGTCCCTGCTCTCAGGGAGCAGCTCTGGCCCCTGGCAGGGTCTCTGCTCTCAGGGAGCAGCTCTGGCCCCTGGCAGGGTCTCTCTGCTCTCAGGGAGCAGCTCTGGCCCTGGCAGGGTGTCCCTGCTCTCAGGGAGCAGCTCTGGCCCCTGGCAGGGTCTCTGCTCTCAGGGAGCAGCTCTGGCCCCTGGCAGGGTCTCTCTGCTCTCAGGGAGCAGCTCTGGCCCTGGCAGGGTGTCCCTGCTCTCAGGGCTGCCTCCCAGGGAAGGTGGAGTCGTTGTTCCAGCACAGCTGATCCAGACCCGGCGCCTCTGAGGGAGCAGGAGCTGCCCTGGATGCCAGGAGGCTGCTCGAGGTGCCCACCCCCTGCTGCCCCAAGCTGCTCAGCCTCAGTCTCCAGCTCTCTCGGGCCTTCTGTGCCCTCTCAAACTGGAATCACGCCGTAGATACGGAGCTCAAACTGATTCTTTGACCCTCACGTGGAGTTCAGAGGGGGCAGCGTCGTCCTGTGCCTGAACAGTTCCTCTGTGTGGTCCTGGACTGTCTCAATAAGGGGCAATTTTAATTTTATATGCCGAGCAAGTTGTGAAACATACAGTGGAGTTGTTTGCATAATAAGTCTTTCTGTTACCTACTGTGTTCTGATTTTAAATAAAATAGCATATCTCTTGGTGTCCTGTCTCCTCCATTCACTCATGATGCACTTATATTAATAATTTTCAACCCTAATGGTGTTCTTTTTCTGTAGCAGCATAAACACAGTTGTAGGTGGATGTAGAACATAAAATTGCAAAATGCTTTAATTATTCATAGTGAATCTGCTGGCCGTGTTTTTAGTGACTGGATAGAACGAGTCCATTTTGTATGGAGCTGATACAGGATGGGTTTGCTCACTGTAGATTTTACATGTTGTAATCAGGGCAGCAAGGTAGGTGGGCTGTCTGTCAGGTAAAACCCCTTTGCTTTTCTTCTAATTTTCTATAATTAGCTAGTGGGAACGTTCTGAATCACCTAGAAAAGCTGAAGGGAGAAAGCCTCTTATTTTCTTTCTTTTTTTTTAAGAGAGGAAAATCTCAGATTTCAGCCAAGTTAGGAGAAATGAGTCAACCAGAGTTATTTAGGAATATGAGTCAGAGGGCAGAAAAGACCTGATGTAATTTTCTGTGATATCTGTCACTTTAGTAGCAATGTGAAATAGAAATCCTAGTGCAGAATAGCTGATGAGGGGAGAAAATCCCTTTTTTTTAATTGTTCCTTGATCCATTCTGTTTGTGGTGGCTGCAGAGGTTGGATAACCTTGTGCAGAAAAGGGAAAGTGCAGCTGAGGAGAACCTGCTGTGCTGACTCAGTGCAGGTGGGCGAGGGCAGGGGAAGCTGTTATGTAAAAGCTGCAGCTCCAGCCCGGCTCTTCTAAGAATTTGCTCTGTGTTTTGTAGCTTGAGGAGCTGTGGAGCTCCAGCTGTGCCTGTTCCCGACCCGGGGCTGGTTCTCATGGCCCTTCCCTGGGGCTTCTTCTGGCTGGGATCGTTCCCCTGCTCCTGTAATGTGAGTCCTCTCGGGTTGTGCATTAACCATCCCTCATGCCAGCCTTTCACGGGTTTGCCTCTTCACCTCTCTGAGGCTCGGTCACCAAGAGCTGGGCGTGTTGCCTGGAGGGTTTTTGAGAGGTTTTGGGTCTCGACTGAATTTCTAGAGGTGCCCTGCTGAGGCTGTGCCCGGGACACCTTGTCCTGAAGGAGTCTGTCCCTGTGCTGGGCTCTCAGCCTCACCCTCCTTTTCCCCCCTACCTGCAGGACAGATCCAGGCTGCTGAGGCTGGGAGATGTGCCAGTGCATACCCTGGAACCTGCTGTAAGCTAAAAGCTATTTTTTAAATACTGCTTATTATTTCCAAACCGCTCAAAGGTGCTTTTTCTGCACTCCTGTAGGTGATGAGTAGGAATTATTTTTTTCCTTCAAAGCTAAAAATGTTTCCTTCTCACTGCATAATCCCACACCTTGCTACGTGCACTAAAAACTGCACTTTATTCTAGCAACCACTGCTCGGGATGGGCAAATTTCTGAGGGGTTTGTTAGTCCTGGAGGGAGCCAGTCACAGAGGATGGGAGGTGACAAAGTGGCTCCAATTCCCAGCACTGGAATGAGACCACCTGGCTGAGGAGAAAAATGCTGCTTGTGGAGAAACGTGGAAATGCCTTTTGGCCTGGGGTGTGTTGTCTCACACGGTATGAGGGGAATCCAGAGCAGCTTGGTGTTTGTTTTTATTTAAACTTGCATACCCATGAAGCACTTGTTAAATGATTTGATTAGCTGGTGCTTCTGGATTACCTCAGTTATTTTTTCTGAGTGGGTCATTCAGGAAATACCATCCCTAACAACCGTGCTGCCCAAACTCATGTAATCCATGCCTGGTTGGGCACAGCAGAATAATAACTTTTGCAAAGGAGTGGCTGCTTTTGGCAGCTTTGAGGGCTCTTTAAAACAAAACTTTTGCAGAAGTTTTGTGGTTTGGTTTCTTCACCTGACTTCCTAGAGCCTGTGCCACTGTGTTTTCTATTTGTGTGCCTCGTTTCAATGCACTTTTCCCCCTCAGTGATCTGACACCTGTGTTCTGCCAGCTTTGCTCTCTGTTGCTGAGCTGCAGCTGCCTCGTGTGCTGGAGTTCAAACTCATCTGTGGTCACTGAGGGAGCCAGAGGCTGGGCAGGGCAGGGCTGTGATAACGAAAGCTGCTTTGAGAAAAAATAAATTGTACTTCACTCACCTCGGTGGCAGGGAGCAGGAGGTGGATTATTTCACAACTTGGTTATTTTCCACCGCTTCTCTTACAGGTACTGAGTAAAATTTGTTCTCAGGAGCACATCGAGTGAAACGTCTTCCTCTCTCCACAGCCACAGTAATGGTATTTAAAAGTCATTAGCAAATTGGATCCTGCACAACAGGATGTCTTGATGGAGTCTCAAAATAAACCTTTGCAGACACACAGTTTGTCGTTTTGATATTTTTGTCAGCTACAAATAGCAGACAATTTCCAAAAAAGTATAGGACTGAAGAAAAAAATTAGACTGGACAGTAAGAATAATTTTTGTACAAAAATTAACTTAGATTACCTTTCAGGTGGTTTATAGAGCTTGTTTTTATTTGTGCTGCTACTTTTTGAGGATTTTTTGATTATGCTGGCCTGGATGGTTTTAAGTAAATCACAGTGTGACAGTAGTGGAGGGTAAACAAGTTACATTTAGCATCAATCTCAAAGCCACATTTTATTTTTGAATTCTTTAAATATAACGAATCCTTTAAGTAGGACTGTGGCTAGACTTAGGGTAGTGAGAGTTTAATAAAAGTTTGCATTCTTGATTAATCAGTATTTCTGTGATGAAATGTGATGGTGTGAGTGCTTGGATGATGTCAGTCTCCCAGCAAATATATCTTTATCACTGTCTATAAATAAACCTTGAGCTACTGCAGAAAGCACTTCCTTGAGAGAAAAGGGCTCTGCAAGAAACGAAACTCAGCGGGGAGCTGGCCCCTGTCCCTGCTGTGTCATTGCTCTGGATGTGACACGGCCGTGTGACCTCTCCAGGGCTCAGGAAAGGCTGGAAGGGATCTCAGCAGAAGCTGCAGGGTCAGAGCAGCCTCCAGGATAACCCCAGAGCCCTCCTGGGGAATGCACTCAGCCCTGGCACTGCCCAGGGACCTGCAAAGGCAGCTCTGTGCTGTGTGACCATCACGAGGCTGCCACGTAACCAAAATAAATAATAAAATTGCTCATAAATGTGTTTACCTGAGATACAGCCACTTGTGATTCTCGTTACCTGCTCCACAGCCTCTTGGCAGGAGAGATGGAGAGCCCTGGGTTTTGCTGCAGCTTTTGTGAAGTTTGATTGTAATTGGGTCTGAGGGTAACAAGGGATGGGATGTAAATGCTGAGTGAACATGACAAGGACCCTCACAAGTCACTGCCTGAACACAAGGCAGCTGTGGTCACCCTGTCATGCTGAACTCCCAATGCTTCAGTCTTGTCACCCTTATGATATTGTATCATACACCCTTATGTATGTACCATATACAGCTGCCTATTTTATATATATATACACACATATAAATAATAATATATATACTATATAAATATAAATTTAAGTTTATAATAATTTATATGCAATAATTTATATAGTATACACTAATATATAATATAAATCACCTATATTACCTATCACATATCTATAATTATATATAAAATATAATTATCTCATATATTACATTATATATATAATGCATAACTGAATAGGTACATAAAATATGCAAAAATGCATATATATATATATATACACACAAATATATATAGAGGCTCATGCAGAACCATAGATACATATGGCTACACATACACAGAGAGAACTCTCTTTCTATATATGTGTATATATAAATATATTTATGCACATTTAGATAATTTACTGCCTCTCTCTGCCCCACAGCTCAGTTTCCTGCCACCAACCCTGTCATGGCCCTGGCCCTGTAATCAACCCCCTCCCCAACAACAAAGCAACACAAAAAGAATTTTAAATATTGCTCCTTTAATAATCTACATCCTGGTACTTGCTGCAAGGGAAGACACAGCTGACAGGATTTTGATTCTGCCCCATCTCTCCACATCAGTAATTCCTTATTGCTGCAGACTTCTCTAGCCCCTGGCTCCCACAGGCCACGGTTAGATTTGATTCTGCTAATTATCTTAAATATAAAACATAATGCAACTGATCCCTTGACATTGCTGTAGTAATAAAAAATAGAAAAGGGAAAAAAAAAATTAAAAATGTTTGTATCCTTATTGCCAGTGTGTGTCACTAACTGCTTTTCCCTAACAAAAGCCCTGCTCCACGTGCTGGGGAAGGCAAACATTTCCCTTCCTGCTGAGGGCTGATCCCACGCCAAAATGAAGTCAAATATTCCTCAGGCTGGAAAAAGGGGAATTAAAAAAAATGGTTGCAAGAAAAGCCCACCAGTTTCCTACTGTAAAACCAGTTCACAGTTCTTGGAAAGGGTCTGAGCAGTACAGTAGAGCTACATTTACTGAAAACTTCTAGTGCTGATAAAGTCCTTAAAAAAAAAAAAATTAACCCCAACGAACCCCAAATTAAATTAAACC
>VZTB01015658.1:341610-359332 GCA_013397245.1 Thryothorus ludovicianus | reverse complement strand
GAGGAGGAGGAGGAGGAGGAGGAAAAAGAGGAGAAGAAGGAAAAACAGGAGAAGAAGGAAGAGGAGGAAAAGGAGGAGGAGGAGAAGAGAACTTAGCGGGAGCGCAGGAGCCCCGCTACTCTACAGTTCAGAAAAAAAAAAAGAAAAAAAAAAAAGAAAACAAAAAATAAAATATATTCCTTAAAAAAACCATCCAGTTTGGGATTGTTTCGGGCCGGGCGCTGAGGAGACGCCGCGCGTTGAAGGCACAGCAGCGCGAAGGCAACGAGACGCGAGGGGCCGGGNCTCCCGCAGCCCCAGCCCGGCCCCACCTCCCCCAGGCCGGGTTTCTGCGCAATCGGGGGTTTCTTGAGGATCCCTCGCCGCGGGGCCGGCGCCGGCCTGGCCTCGCCGTCCTGGTCCTCGCAGCCGCCGGCCAGGCCGTAGTGCTGCTTCCTCAGCTCGCCCAGACGGACGCGCTCGCCCTCCAGCCGCTTCTCCAGCTCCAGCACCTTCACCTGCGCCCAAAAACCAGCCTGGCACCTGTGCTGGGGGCACAGGGACCCCGCTGGGGAGCCACCCCAGGGCCGTACCTGCGTTTCCATCTCTTCCTTCTTCAGCTTGATGAGGGACATGCCCGAGAAGTCCATGGTGTCTGTGGAGGAAAGGGCCCCCGCTGAGTGCACCCCTCACATACCAAAGCAGAGCTGGATGGATGCCTCAAGGGGTTCCCCAGGCCACAAAGGCATTTGGGCTGGGTTTTTTTTACCTTTTCCTTGCAAAGACCCCCTCACCTTTCTCCTCTATCTGCTCTTGCCCTGACTTGGTGGAAGCCACCACGTTTGCTGCCATCTCGTTGACGTTGCGTGAGCACTCCTGGAGCCTGGCCAGGTTCCTGCTGCTCTTCTCAGCCTTCACCTGCAAAGAGCACAGGAATGGCTCTGGGTGCCCACATGCCCCTCCATGGAGCCCCAGGCAGAGGCAAAGAGCTTTTGGGCATGAAAACCTGGGAATGGAAAGAATGGATGGGTGGACAGATGGGAAGGTTTATCCTCAGTGATCCCATCATGGCCAGACAAGGTGATCCCTGCAAAGCCCTTCAGCCCCAGGGCTCCAAACCAGCTCTGCTCCCACCTGAGCCAAGTGCTCAGTGAAGACACAGCTCTTTTTTTTAATGGTGCTCTTAATTTTAAACCCATCTGGTGTAAAAATCCCTCCCCCCACACCTGCATCTTTGTGTGCTCACTGAAATCTCCACCCCTCATTTCCACCCACACCAACAGAAAAGGTAACAAGGATTGAAGTCCACCATCCTCAATTCCAGCTGCTTTTCTGAACTTCTTGTTAAGTTATTAACATTTTCTTTACATAACCAGCTTGACAGGAGGAAGATGGGAGGTTTTACACATCTTCATTTCCAAGCCATGCCTCAGGTGTGGGAATATTAATAAATGGATTAAAATCACAGACTGGAAAACAGCAAGAGCTCCCCTTCTCCCTGCTCTGGGAGGCTGCAGGATTGGCAGAGAGGATGGCACAGGATGAGGAGACCCCCAGAGGGTCCTGCTGGGACACCCACCTTGGAGGCAGCCACCAGCTGGGCCGTGCTGGCAGCGATCTCGTGGGAGCAGACGATCAGCTCCTCGTATTTCCCTGTGTGCAGGACAACCCTGTCTGCAGCCTCCCTGCAGGGGGGTCAAAGGGAGACTGTCAGAGACACAACAGAGCAAGGGCAGATTATTTATCTCCTGCTAATACCCTCAGAAATCAGCAGCTGGATCCAGCAGCTTTGTAATTACACGTAATTACAGAATCATGGAGTTCAAGTTGGAAAAGATGTCCAAGATCTTTGAGAAGAGCTCTTATTAAAGTTTATACACAAAGCAATTATTCAAAGCCATGATCCAGGCGATTTGGACAGAGGCAGGATTTTGTTTTCATAATGGGTGAGATTTTTAAAGCTTTGCCCAAAAGAACCCCTCCCCACACATTTCCTGCACTGGCACAGGGAACACCCTGCCCCAATCTCAACCATCTGAGCAGGAACAGGGACAGGAGGGATTTCATTTCACCTTGTGCAGGCAGGAGGGAACTGCCAGCCCTAGCTGGGTGACCGTGTGGCCCAACCCAGGCTGTGATGCTCCATGAGGAATTGGCAATGAACCAAACCGAGGGTCCATAAAAAACCAGCAAAGACCTCCACAGGGAGCCAGCAGTGACACTCCACAAGGAATTAGCAGTGATGCTCTGTGTCACTGCAGGAATTGTGGGTGATGGGGTGACAGGGAAGCACGAGCCAGCCCTGGGAGCTGTGTCCCAGGGGAAGCTCCTGGCCTGGGGGTACCTACACGAGCTGTGTGGCTCCCCAGCCCACGGCCTTGGAGGCAGAGATCAGCCCTTCGGTCCAGCGAGAGTTCTTGGCGTAAAACTCCTGAGTTGTTGCTGCCCCCTGTTGTTATCAGAATATTATGGCCTGGATTAACTTGTGTCTAANGGGAGGTTTTACACATCTTCATTTCCAAGCCATGCCTCAGGTGTGGGAATATTAATAAATGGATTAAAATCACAGACTGGAAAACAGCAAGAGCTCCCCTTCTCCCTGCTCTGGGAGGCTGCAGGATTGGCAGAGAGGATGGCACAGGATGAGGAGACCCCCAGAGGGTCCTGCTGGGACACCCACCTTGGAGGCAGCCACCAGCTGGGCCGTGCTGGCAGCGATCTCGTGGGAGCAGACGATCAGCTCCTCGTATTTCCCTGTGTGCAGGACAACCCTGTCTGCAGCCTCCCTGCAGGGGGGTCAAAGGGAGACTGTCAGAGACACAACAGAGCAAGGGCAGATTATTTATCTCCTGCTAATACCCTCAGAAATCAGCAGCTGGATCCAGCAGCTTTGTAATTACACGTAATTACAGAATCATGGAGTTCAAGTTGGAAAAGATGTCCAAGATCTTTGAGAAGAGCTCTTATTAAAGTTTATACACAAAGCAATTATTCAAAGCCATGATCCAGGCGATTTGGACAGAGGCAGGATTTTGTTTTCATAATGGGTGAGATTTTTAAAGCTTTGCCCAAAAGACCCCCTCCCCACACATTTCCTGCACTGGCACAGGGAACACCCTGCCCCAATCCCAACCATCTGAGCAGGAACAGGGACAGGAGGGATTTCATTTCACATTGTGCAGGCAGGGGGGAACTGCCAGCCCTAGCTGGGTGACCAACCCAGGCTGTGATGCTCCATGAGGAATTGGCAATGAACCAAACCGAGGGTCCATAAAAAACCAGCAAAGACCTCCACAGGGAGCCAGCAGTGACACTCCACAAGGAATTAGCAGTGATGCTCTGTGTCACTGCAGGAATTGTGGGTGATGGGGTGACAGGGAAGCACGAGCCAGCCCTGGGAGCTGTGTCCCAGGGGAAGCTCCTGGCCTGGGGGTACCTACACGAGCTGTGTGGCTCCCCAGCCCACGGCCTTGGAGGCAGAGATCAGCCCTTCGGTCCAGCGAGAGTTCTTGGCGTAAAACTCCTGAGTTGTTGCTGCCCCCTGTTGTTATCAGAATATTATGGCCTGGATTAACTTGTGTCTAATGTACAACATATAAATCCGTATTAAATAGCCATATAAAGTGTCACAATATATCAATTAATATAGAGAGCCATAAATCAGGGGAGCGACAGCATTCCTGTGCTCTCCATGCTGCTCTTACTGACCTGCTTAAATAATTATCAAGAAAAACAACATCAGAGTCCCAAGCCTATAAATCTGAGCTGGGTTTGGTTTAAAACACACAAGTTTGGGCCATCACCTTTAGATGGACAAGGCTTTGCAAGGGTGACACCGATTTGTGCAAGAGAGCACAGGGCTGAGCAGCCCATCTCCAGCAACTGGGACTGCCAGGTGGTGCTAACAGGGGAAACCATGAAATGCAGAGTGTTTCTGCAGTTTGGGGGAAATTCTCCTGTATTTTGTGTCAGTACAAAGAGATGAGTGTAAGGGAGGACTTACCCGGCCACTTTCCACTATCTCCTTCTGCAGGTTTGTAGATGTTGTTACGAGAAGTCTGATAGCCTGGAATGAAGGAATACAGGTTTTGGGGTTTGATGGGAGTCTTAGAGAGGAGGGTTGATGCTGCTGCTGGTGGGAGGTTACAGTTTTGTGCACCCCAGATGGGTTTCTGCAGCACTGACCTTCATTAGATCCGTGCAGGAGTTGAGAATCCTGGAGGGAAGCAAGAGAAAGGGGTTCAGCATCCAGGGAAGTTTTGGCCTCAGAAAATGGGGCTTTTTTTGAGACCAGGCAGCCTTTTTTGGAGCAGAGCACATCCCAGCAGGGCACAGACCTGCCACATGTCCTCCCCCAAAACTCACCGCTCATTCACTTCCAGCTTAACCCCAGAGCTCTCGTTCCTGGCCTGGCTCATCATCTCCTGTTGGGAAACACAAGGAGAAGGGCTGAATGCCATGCTGGGGTGAGAAAGGTGGAGGAGTGATGGACACTCTGCCACCCCAAGGCCCCAGACTGGCCCATCCTGCAGCTCTGCCTCACCTCTATCCTCCTGACAGCATCCTCGATTGCCTCTGAGGTGGAGGCCATCTCCTTCTCAACCATGTCCCCCAGCTCCTCCTGCTTGATGTCCAGGCTCTTGGGCCTCAGCTCCTGCCAGAGGAGGCAGCAGGCACGAGGAGGATTCAGGCAGAGAAACAGAAGGGAATATTGATAAGGAATAACTACAAACCAAGGTCTCCAATTCCTTCCCACTCCTGCCAAATAATTAAAGCTGCAGGAGCAGCATTCTGCAGCCTGCAGAGGTGAAGGTGCCATGTGCCACCCACTTGCAGCAAACATGAGAACCTCAGAGGTAAGAAATGCCCCAAATCAAGGTGACAACACTCCATCACCGGAGCAGTTTCTGCTCCAGAGGGCTCTGGAGAGCTGAACAGTGGTGAAAAGGAAAAGACTAATAGGGGTTTCACAGGGAGAAAGAGCTGAAAGATGGGAAGTTTCCTTCCACAGCTGATCTGAGGGTGACCAGCTCTGTGCACACCAGGATGGGTCTCAGTGCTCAGAAGCTGAGATGGCTCAAGGAAAGCACCAGAACTTGTGGGTATGGGGGACAAACCACCCAAAAGTGTTCCCAGGGACCCACTCTGCCAGCCACGAGTGGGGAGGTGCTGGGCTCCATCTCCTACCTGGGCCAGCTGCAGGACCCCTCGCAGTGCCCCCCGCACGCCCCCCAGCTCAGCACTGCCCAGCCTCTGCCTGTCCTTCAGCTTGTCCAGGTACTCCAGGCTCTGCTGGCCACACTCCCGGCACGTCTCTGTCAGCCCTGCAGAGAGCACAGCTCGGTCACAGCCCTGGCTGGGCAAGGGGCCTTCATCCCAGCCTTGCCCACCCTCATCCTCCTCCCCTCATCCCCAGCAGTATCCAGCAAAGGTCTTCTAGGAGATGGCAAATGAGTTTCCAGGAGCAACGAGGCCCACAGAGGGCAGGGAATGTCAGGAAAAGTGGCACAGGGAATGTGCTGTCCTTGGTAAAATCTGCCCCTGGCAAAGGGGCTTTGGATGGCCTCCCTACAGAAAAGGCCCATAGGAAGTGCCCCCCACCAGCCCTGCACTGCTGCACTCACGGTCAGCGTGGTCCGTGGGGGCCAGGTGGGACGTGGCGCTGCCATTGACGATGGTGTCGGCTGTCAGGTGTGCAAAGAGGGCCAGAGCCCCCACCAGCCCTGCAGCATCTGCCAGAGACAGCCCAGGGTCAGGAGCTGCCAGCCCAGGGCACCCCCTGCCAGCTCCTGGGGGCTGCAGCTCCTCCCTGAAGGCACTCAAGGATCAGTACAAGGCTCAGAGATGTTGGGATTGAGCGAGCACACGGGAACTCCCCGTGTCCCTCTGTCACCAGGACATTGCTGGTGGCCCTGGAGCTGCCAGGGGCTGCTGGATGGATGGAAACATGAGCAAGCTAGAAGCAGTGCCAGTCCCCAGCCCCAGGTACCTGCCATGGAGGCCATGTACTGCGCGTGCCCCTTCTCCAGGGTGTCTGTGGACTCCAGCGCTGCCTGCGCCCGGCTCAGCAGGTAATCTGCAAGGAATTTCATTTCATTTCCTCAGCACAGCCAGGCTGGGGGGTGTCTGCATCAGTGCTGACCCCACGAGGTACCACTGAGTGTGTCCCTGGCTGGGGAACAGCACTAAAATCTGAGCAAAACAGTGCTGAAGATGAGAGCTAAAAATTCATCCTGGGAAGTCTGACCCCAACCGCTTCAGGCATGATGGAAAAAGTGCCATGGGAGAGCTGAGAAGCAACATGATCTGTCCAGGAGGGAGAAGGCACAGCGTGTTTCAGCCCCTGGATGAGCAGGACACACCTGGGGAGCTGGTGCAGCGGAGGTGCAGGGGGTCATCCAGCTTGGCCATGGCATCATGGAGCATGGCCTGGGCTTCTCTCACTGTCTCCTGCAGGACTCCAAACTGCTCCTCCAGCAGCTTCTGCTGCAGGCTCTGCTCCTGGTTGCTCTGTGAAGCAGGAGGAACAGGTGAGTGGCACAGCATCCCCACCAGCAGCATATCCCTCAAGAGCCTCTTTCCAGGATGAGACCCATGACTGCTGGTGCAAGCGATATCCCACCGGCTACATGGGCTGGCACCCCCCAAACCCCTCACCCCGCTGAGCAGAGGGGCAGCAGGCCCTTCACACAGCCCTGTACCTTCTCCAGGAGCCTGCCCTGGAGCTCTCGGATCTCCCTCGTGGCCTTGTCTGCCTCCTGGCTCAGCTGCAGCTCCTTCTCCTCGATGAGCCCACGCGTGGACAGCAGCTCGCACTCCTTCTCGCTCACCGACCGCCTCAGCACCTCCTTCTCGGCGTGCAGAGCATCCACCTGGGCACTGAGCTCCACACCTGTCTGCCATGGGGGACAGGACACCCTGTCACTCCCCTGTCACCGCTGGGAGCCCAACACGAGCTGCTGGGAGCCCGCAGCAGGGGGGAGCCTGCTCTGGACATGCCCAGCTCGTGACACTGCAGGGCTGGGCCCACGCTCAGCCCTGTGACAGCTCCTTGGGCTGCTGCTGGACCTGTGGCTCAGCAGAGGTGGCAGGTCCATCACCCTGTGACAGGGTTTGATGGGCACCTGGGCTGTGCTGCCCCCCAGCCCTGTACCTGCTTGGCGTGGCTGAGTGAGCGCTGTGCCTGCTCCAGTTCCTCCCGACGGGCGTCCAGCTCCTGCCTCAGCTGCTCCAGCTGCACGCTCTGGTCCTCCAGCTGTGCCCAAACACCGTGCCCAGGGCTCAGCCCCTGCCACGCCCCAGCCACGCCCCTCCCCAGCCGGCATGGAGGGAATGAACCCAGCCATGTTTTGTAGGGAGGGGGTTTTGGGGTCTTGGGCAGGGGGGGTCTCCTGGAAGGGCTCCTTTTCCCACGCCAGGAATTTTGGGAGCAGCCCCAGAGAACAAAAGCACTCAAACCCATCAATTTGCATTGTGGTGTTTTCTTGGAGGAATAAAAGGCAGATTTGGGCAAGAGGGAATGAGTTGTATATTAACATCTTCCTGAGGAGCCAGGGCAACTCCTCCTCGGAATCAGGGCCCAACAGCAACAACCACCCCTTTCCCTTGCTCCCAAACTGCCTTTCCCAAGCTGGGGAGGGCTCAGTGCTGGCAGGGAAGGATCCAGAGCTCACCTTCATCTCGGCCTCCCGCTTGACCTGCTCCACCTGAAAGGCCAGCTGCTCCTTGACACGTGCCACCTCCTCCTGGCTCTGCTGTGTGACCGTCAGCTGCTTGGCAGTGTCAGCATTCTGTGGGGGACACGGGGCTCACCCGGTGTTCCAGAGGGGACACTCACTGTCCCCACACTCATTCCAACTGAATTCTAGCTCAGAGAATCAATCCAAGATGCCTTTCTCTCAGCATCCAAAGTGCTGGCTGCCAGGGGACATGGACTCAAGGGGTGTCCCCTGCCTGGTGCTCAGAGGGCGATGGGACCAAGACAGGGGGACTGGGCAGGCACGAGCCACAGCAGTGGTGGCAGAGGGACAAAAGGACAAAAGCAAGACCAAAACACACACAGCAAAAAACTTAACAGGTGAGTGGCACAGCTGAGACAAAAGATCCCCACTACCAGCATATCCCTTGAAAACCCCTTTCCAGGACTGGAGCCAAGCATGCCATGACTGCTGTTACAAATGATATCCTACCAGCTACACTGACCAGAGAAACCAGCAAAAACAGACCAAACAACAGCAAAACACCCCAAAAAACAAAAAAAAACCAGTCAAAGGGACCACAATGGAAAAGGGAAGGAGTGCTCAGCTCTGCTCTGGATATCCCAACCCTGAAAGGGAGGGATTTAATTCCAGGACACTGCCCCCAGTGTCAGTCCCTGCCTGCAGAGGCAGCACTTACCTTCCTCAGGAGCTCGGCGTGGGTGTTGATGAGCTCGCTGTGCTTCTCCTTCAGCTTCGTGTAGCGGATCTCGGTGGCGTTGGCTTTCTCTGCCGGGGTGAGAGAGCCTCAGTGAGCACAGCGAGGGCAGCCCCCGGGCCCACAGCACACCCCAGGGCACCTACTCTCGGCCTCGGCGCAGAGCCGCTGTGACCTGTCACTGTCCTGCTTCACCCTCTGCAGCCTCTCCAGCTCATCCCGCAGCTGCTCGTTGTCCACCAGCGCCTTCTGCTTCTGCTTGCGCTGCTCCTCCACCTCTCCCTCCAGGCTGTTCACCTGTGCCTTCAGCTGGGTGATGTAGCGCTGTGCCTGCAGGGTCAGCGGGCACTGGGGCACGGCCCTGCCCTCCCCAGCAGCCCTGCCCGGGTGCCCCGCTGCACTTTGGGCAAAGCAGCCTTGGGAGGCACAGGAAAGCTCTCCCCTTTGCCCCTGCAGGCACTCTGTCCTTGTTACCAACAAGGACAGCAAGGGACAGGTCTCACAGGCCTCTACCCCATCAGGACTCACATCCTGGCACTGTGAGAGGCCCCAAAACACAACACTGGATGCCTGGACCCCACCCGTGCTGCTGCATCCCTTCAGGGTTTCCACGGCACAGCACCAAACCCTATCCCATTCTCCCACCCAGCCAGGCTTTACCTCCAGTTTAATCTTCTCCATCTCTGCATGGAGCGTTTCCACCTCCCTCTTCAGGCTCTCGATCTGTGCATCCCTGTGGACAAGGACAGGTTGGTCCCACGTGGCAGAGGCCACTGGCCCCTGCTGGCCCCCCCGTACCTGTCATCCCAAACGCCGTTGGGCGGCCCGAAGGTTTGCTCAAACAGATCCGAGGTGATCTGGGGAGGACAGAGGGTGCTGAGCTGAGCCAGGACACAGGAGCCTGCCCCCGCCCCAGCCCCAGGCCCCCACCTGTGGCTCCGTGGTGGAAGTTGTGCTGATCTCAATGAGGTTCTCTGGCTCCTCATCCTCGGGGGCTTCCTCGGGGATCACAACCACCGGCTTCACGTGCTCAGCCAGCGCGGACGCCCGCAGGAAGTTTGGGGGGCTCTGTAGGGACAAGAAGTTGTTGCAGCCTTGCAGGGGGCTCAGGAACTGCAGCAGGCACAGTGCCAAGGGAAGGGAGGGAGCCAGCCCTGTGCTGCTGACAGGCTCAGGGGATCCCTGTGTGTCCCCAGACCCCAAACCCATCCAGGGGGGCACCCAGGAGCCCTGCAGAGCACCACATCAAACCCTGCCATACCTCAGGCAGCCGAGGGATCTGGATGAGCCGCTTGAAATACAGCATTTCAGATGCCTTCTTAAAGAAGTTTTTAAGGCTGGAGAGGAGGGAAAGACAAAGGGGAGATGAGAGGGGGCTTGGAAGGAGGGAAGGGACCCCACCACCCCACCCGGGCCCCGGTTACCTGCGGAACTGCTCGTGGAAGCGGTCCCGGTGGCCCTGCAGGGTGTCAGCTGGCAGACCTGGGTGAGGAGGGACAGCTGTGACTGCTCTGGGGCTGCACGGGTGTTCACATGCACCCAGACCTCTCCACTGCAAAAGCCAGCAGGGTAAAAGCCAGGAGGGAGTGGGATGTGAGGGGTCAGAATGGAAGTGGGGTGTTCTCATCCCCGGCACAGGGAGATGTGGGTGTGAGAACTCAAAAATACCCACACATGAGGCTGCTGACACTGTACTGCCCAGTGATCCCATGCAGGGGGCTGGCAGGCCAAGGCACGTGGGTTTGAATTAATCAAGAACAAGTCCTTCTAATTCCTTTATCTGGAATGTCTGCGTGGGATGGAGCCCCGCTGGGATAGAGGGATGGATGCCTCAACCCACACCAGCCTCACCCCGAGCTCCAGAAGCCCACCCTGGGAAAACACCAGCACAGAGAACATCCCCGGGACTCACAGGAGTGCAGCTTGAACATCAGCTTGACAGAGTAGTGGTAGAGGTGGCTGCAGTCCTGGATGACCTGGATGAGGGGGGCCAGGCGGCACTGCACCGCCGACATCTGCGACACGGCCATGGAGGTGTTGAGCTGCCTGAAAACTGAGGGGAGCTGTGTTTGCAGAGCCACCCACGCCCGGCCACGCCGCTTGATCATTAACCACGGCATGTGGGGCACGGGCAAACGCCAGGGAGGCTGCCCTGAGCTGAGAACAGCCCCACTGCAGCAGCAAAAACACCCCAAGGGACCACGCTGGCAGAGGGGAGGGGTGCTCAGCTCTGCCACGGAAACCCCAACCCCAAAAAGGAGAGGTTTAACTCCAGGATGCTGCACTCAAGCTGCTGCTGCATGACACAGCTGGGGAAAGTGAGAGGTTTTGCTCCATTGTATTTAATCATGCAAGGATCTGGGAGAGGATCCCACGGCAGGGGACGAGCCCGGCGGCACCGCAGCCTCGCCTGCCCCTGCTCGGAAACAGATCCCTTCCCTTGGCAGGGATCCAGGCAGCATATCCACCCTGGCTTCTTCCCCACTCAGCTTTAAAGTATTTATGAATATAAATTCTCTGTATAACTGGGTCAGGAGGAGAAGCAGGAGGCTGTTGGGAGCCGGGAGCACAGTCTCTCCCGCTGCGCCCTGTTTTCCAGGGCAGCTCCCTGTTCCTGACTCTTGACAGAGGAAGAATCTGCCACCTCTCTAAGCCATCTCAAAATTCCTAAGGAGGTGAGAGACATGAGTAGGGGCCTCCAGCCCTCCCAGGAGGCATTTCAACGAGGGGAAATGAGTCTTTAAAAAGAAGTACAGCCCGGTCCTTCAGAGGGACAGAAGGGCTTTGTGTAAAGCCCTTGATTAATGTGGTTGTACTAAAAAGAAATAAAAACATTTTTCAGAGCAGCTCTGCTCTGAAAACAACACTGTCTTGCTCAGGTGGGTTCAAAGCAGCCACACGCTCTAAATATTTTCCTACAACTGCTTCTATAGAGCTTCACCAGGGGAATCCAGATGAGAAACCACCTCAGAAATCTCACGGGAGGAGGAGGAGGAGGGACCTCCAACCTCGGCCTCCCGGAACTCCATTCCCAACCAAAGAGCGAAACTATTGCTCAAGAGCCCCGGGGCGAGCGGGAGGGACCTGCCCCTGCCCTGCCCCTGCCGCCTCCTCACCTGACTCCGACAGCTTCAGCTCACAGTCCAGGTAGTCAAACAGCTCAACCGTCAGCTGGAAGCTGCCAAAACAAACCAAAACTCCATCACTTGACAGCAGAGACATCTTTGCTCCAGCTGCTCGTGTTCATTGAGAGCCCTCATGATGGAAAGGGCTCTGACTGACAAGAATCTGGCCTTTTCTCCCCACATTTACACCCCACAGCGCTCTGTTGGTGCTGGAGGAATCAGGCACCATCCAAACAATTCACAAAATCCCGGTGACTGCCCCATCCTGGAGTGGTTTTGTCAGCAGGACACTGCTAGCTGGGGGTCATGGAGCTGGTGACCACACCCTGAGCACTGGGCCCCACCAGGACACTCACATGTTGTTCACATCCGTCCCTGCAGTCTTTTCCAGCACCTCATCCGACACTTCAAGGCCCGGGGGGAACTCGGGATGCTTTGGAAAAGGAAGGAAAAAGCCATCAGCTGCTGCTCATATTCTTGCTGGCACAGCACATCCCCTCGTTCTGGTGGTGTGGAGGGGGCAGAGGGTCTCACCTTGACGTGGAAGGAGATCTTGGTGAGCAGGAGCCGTGTGTAGATGCTCACCAGCTGCCCATACCTGTCGTGCAAATGGCCCTGCAGAGACACGAGGGGGGACAGGGGGAATCCAGAGTGATGTGACCAGATCCAGCAGATCCCACAGGAGCCAGAGACCTGCACCAGCCCTGTGGCTCCACCATGCATCACCCAAAAAGACAGCAGCTTATCTCAGGTATGCTTCACCCTCTCTGTGCCCACCGTGTTCCTCAGCAGCCATCCCCAAACCCCCTGGGAGGCACAAACCCCCACTCTGCCCACTCACCCACAGGTCCCCGGTCTCTCGGATGTTGCTGCGGTACCTCTGGCAGTCCTGGAGAACCTGGGGACAAAAAAGAGAAGGATGTGGCTGAGGAAGAGGAGGGATCCAGCCCCTTCTCCAGCTCTGGGAGAAGTTCCAGCCTTCTCATGGCACCCAGAGGTTGGGGATTTACACGGGGAAAGTTTCAAAGATGCGAGACAACAGAGTGGCTGGGGTAGGGAGGGGATCCCACTCCCTGTGCAGAGGAGATGTTGGCAAGAACCAGACATTTCCCCCTGCCAGTGAAGCAGGAGGGACGCTGCAGAGGGGACACTCACGTTGGGGTGGCCGTCACGCAGCACCTTGTGCAGGACGTGGCAGAACTTCCAGCTGAGGATGGCACTGCTGGGCAGGGGCAGCCCGATGGCGTAGGACCAGAAGGTGAACGCTCCCTTCTCGTGGTGTGTCCCCAGGATGATCCCTGCCAGTGCAGTCAAGGCCAACTGGACACACACGGAGCAGGGGACAAGCTGGGCACTGTTCTTTGTCAGCTTTCATTGAAAGATGTCCCGTGATCACAGGGATCACTGGCACAATGCTGCACCCCCAAATAAACCCCCCAGGTAAGACCCCCATTTGTCATTTTTGGGTGCACTTCCCCCTGCCAAGGGCACACTGGGCCCTCTGCATTTTACTGCCAAAGAAATGCACTTTTATGGCACTGCTTGTTTGCCTTTTCAAAGATGGATGAACTCTGTGATGCCAGCCCCCAGCCAAGCTCTGCATGGATCTTTGTCTCCCAAATCTCCTGTGGCTCCAGCAGCAGGGGGTGACACCCGCACACCCCAAACTCCTCTGTGCTGTCCTGGGAGCCAGGGAAAGGATACGGCGGGCATGTTTCTCCTTCACTGGTGCCTCCTGTGTGTTTATGGCTTTGCTGATGCTGATGGCCTGCAACAGGAGGGGAGAGTGGCTGTCAGACATGGTGTGACCCCCACGGCTACCCCGACACCCCGAAGTGCAGTGCTGGTGCTTTTGGGGAACACCTGGAATTTCAGAACACATCTGTCACCTCAAAGTCACTTGTAACACATCAGGATAGGCCTTTTTATCCACAAACAAGGCATCCATTAAACCCCTCCATCCCCAGCAGGATCTGTCATGATCTGACCACTGCTTCTGGTGCTCCCGGCTGTCCCTGTCCCAGGAAACCAATTTTTGCATTTTTGCAGCCTGAACTCAGCGCCGTGCCCGGGAAACATTAAAGCACAACAGTGAGATGCCAAATTCCAGGGTTGTTTGTGTAATCACAAGGAGCCTTTGAACCACGGGGGAGTGGTTTGGGCTCTTCTGAGGATGTTGCTGCGCGCAAACAGCACATGGGGAAAAGCAGCCCCCAAGAAAAGAGGGAGTGGCGGCCTGAACGCCCATCTTGATGGAGCAAAAATCCAGAGCAATGTGATTATCAGAGGAGGATTATCTATATTTTGATGTGTTTGATCACAGCACACTTTAAATTAGGAATTTATTCCAAAAGATGACCCCAGACTGGGGTCGGTTGCATCTCCCACGTGTTGATGGGCTGCAAATCCAAGTTGCTGTGTTTGATGAGGATATTCCTCCTCCTCAACTGAGCTGCTTCACTCTCTCAGGAGTGCTTGGGCTGTGCCTGTGTCCATGAGCCCTCTGTCACCAGCAGAGGAAAAAGGTCCCAGCTGGGAAGGCAGGAAGTGGCCCTGCTGCCAGCACTTGTGCCGGAAGAGGAATTTGGTCCCTCCCTGCAGCTCCACAGCCCTGAACCTTATAAAAATCCCATCTACCTACCCAGGAAAGCACCTGCTTCCACACGGCTGCTTGTCCAGGGACACCTCTGAAACGAGGTGCTTTCCACTGGGAGGAGGAACCTGACACAGCTCCTGACTTATGCAGGAGGAACCCGACACCGAAGGGGCAATGTCAAAGGTGTCCATGCACCAAACCCACCCCAAAAGAGTCTAGAACAGCTACCCACGAACTGACCACGACAGCAACAAAACTGTGAATCAAAAGAGTGAACCTGTCCCAAAAGGCTGCTGAGGAGAGGGGCTGGCTTTGCCTTTCCTGCACTGGCAGAGTCCCGGTGTTACCCCGCCATGTGGGGCCGTGCAGCAGCAGAGTTAAGCCGGTGACTTGCTGTAATCCTCTTATCCCCAAAGGTTAACGAGCCTGGAGTGCCCGGGAACAGGCACTTGCAGCACAGCTGCCTCTCCCAAAGTGCCTTCACAGCCACCCAAAAAAGCCTGGAGCTGGCAGAGGCTGTGCCCTCGATGGCAGTTTGGCCGGAGAGATGTGCCACAGGTCCTCAGGGATTCCAGCACCTCCCACGGGATACTGACAGAAAGGATGGATTATCCTGGACCAGGGAGCAACCAAACCAAGGCAAGGAAGGATTTGGAAATGCACCTTGCAGCGAAGAGCTGCTGAAGGAGTTACTGCATCTTTACTGAGGTGTTTTGCATAGAGGGAGCAGTGCAGACACATCTCCCAAATCAGAGTTTTACTGCCTGCCCTGAAACAGTCCCAGCCCAACCCATCCGTGGAACCCACAGGGGTTGGAGGAGGCACAGCCAGAAGGAAAGACCCCCAGGAAAGGAAACGTTGTCCCATATCCCCAGGGACAGGACCTCAGCTGCTCAGTGGGCTGGGACCCTGCTGGTCTGTCCCAAAACAGAGTTTTAATTCCCACTGGCAGTGCTGGGGTTATTGCCATTATTGCCCTCAGTCTCACTTGTAGCCTGACAAGCCAAAATTCAGCCAGGAGCTGCTGGAGAGGTTGGTTTCATCCCTGGTGATTCAGTGCAGAGGTTTCACTGAGCCATTTCATGTCAAGGACTGGACCCATGCAGGAGCAGCCCCCGCCCACCCACAGCACCAGCATGAGACACTGTGTCCAGCATGGTCCCAAACAAACCCCAGTGGCACCAAACCAGTGCCAGACCCTCAGGGCTGCCAGCCCAGGTGTGCTTTCACTGCCTCCAAGCATCAGGCTGGCCAGGAGATCCAGGAAAATGGGATGGTGGCACCAGGGATGGGCATGGGGCGATGCTGCTGGGACAAGCGTGCTGTCAGGATGCTCCTGCTGGCTGCCTGACACAGCCAGGATGTGGAGGATGCCTCCAAAAGAGGGAGATTCACCCCTGACCCAACCTCTTGGGACACCACTGGCACGTCCGGAGATGGGCAGGTCCTGGTTGTCACTGCAGGTGCACAACCAGCCTGGCCAAAACTTTGATGCAACCTGTGGATGGCTGCCCATCACTGACAGGCACCAGGGTGAGGAGCCAACCCCAAAACCTGCCTGGCCATGGGCTATGGGAGCCCACAGGGCTGCAGCCCCAGAGCTTTGCTCACAGCCTGCACGTACCAAGGTGGTGACTAAAGCTGGGATCAAAGCACCCAAATGAAGGAGCACACTTCACATCCACCCTTTCCTTCCAGGCTGCTTTTAATTAGGGCTGATCCTCCTGCCCACAGCTCCCCGGAGCCCTGCCATCCCACAGGGTCCCAATCCCATCCACCTGGCAGGTGGATGCTGGGTCCCAGCACAATGGCACAGCAGGAGAGGTTTTTTGGCAGCTGGAAACCTCCCTGGCCAGGCAGCATGAGAGTTGTCAGAAGAGCTGAGCTACTCCAGAGTTCTCTTCCTAATGAAGCTCCTTCCCAAATTACACCAGGAAAACTTGGCAGTCACACACAACGCAATCCCGCAGGTTCCAGAGCTCATTGGATTTTTAATCTTTTTGTTCAAGAAAAGCAAAATCTGGCAGCAGAAAAGGACAAGTTATTCCTCCTGCCAGGCTGCCGAGCAAGAGCCTGCTGTGGGATGGTGATTTCCTACTTCCCACGCACAGCTTCTCCAAAGGAGACATCTACATCACCCTGACACAAGACATGGAAAAGCATTTTCAGGGAAAGCAGGTGACCCTCGTGTCACCCACAAAGACCTGGGATCACAGCAGGGTCAGCAAATCCTGTCTGTAACCACAGACATCACCCAGGGCCTCACAGGGGAAAAGGCGATGGCGCTCTGGATTCTGGTACAGAATCCTCAGGCAGCAGAGGGGACGTGCCATCAGCACCCCTGTGACACAGAGATGAGGAGGGGACATGCCAGCAGCACCCCTGTGACACAGCAGTCGGCTGGGCAGCTGCTATAATTAGAGGTAAAAGGCAGATCAATACCCACGTTCTGACACTGAACAGTTCCTCTCTCACTGAAGCGCCACTCCAGGAAACCACACCAAGATAAAGCTCCTTTAGGGCAGTTTTTAGAAGTTACTGGAGAAAAGGTCAGTTCTGGGCAGTGAATGTGACCATCAGCCAGTGAGCCTGGGGTCAGAGAGCTAAAATCCCAACCACCACCTCCTTGCCCTGTCCATGACTCCTCTCGCAGCATCCCTGTGACTGCACAGATGTCCAGAGCACAAGTCCCAGTAAAAAGTCCAAAATGCCCTGGAAGCGCGGGGGGAGGAGGGCCCCGCTCCTGCCCGGCCGGCACGGGGGCAGCGCCGCCGCCGCGATCGTTTATCAGCGGTGCCCAGTGGGACGATTGAAGGAGACGCGTCCAGAGGGAACCGGAATTGCCGGTTTTCTCGTGTTGCTCCCCAAACCCTGCAAACTCCGTTTCCTACCCAGCATCCTGACCCTCCGAGGCCTGAAATTCCCACCTGTCTTCGCTGGCGCTCTCCAGGGCCAAAGCAGCCCAGGGGCTAAGGAAGGAACCGCAAAGCAAAGGGGCAAAGGGAAAAACATCTGAGATGAATGCACAGCCTGCAAAAGTTGAGGAATCAGAGGAGGCATGCGGGAGGGCACTGTTATTTTTGCTGGGGCAGCAGCGAGCCCGTCACTCTGTCCATCCCTCTGTCCATCCCTACCCACGCTGAGTACTTCATTTCCCACCAGCCACATGCCAGCCCCACCAGTGCCCATCCTGTAGGGGCCACAGCATTACGGACATCCCGGCCAAGCCAGACACGGTGGGACACAAACGCCTTTGGGCTTTGTTTCCACTCTGCCACCCTCCGTGGGTCCAGAGACCTCGATCCCTGCGGGGTGACCCCGCGGGTGACCCGGAGCCGCAGGGCCCGGGTGAATCCAGCCCCGGTGCGAAACATTCCCCGGTGTCGTTGGGACCGGGGCTCGGCAGGGATGCGGAGATGCTCATTCCCGGGACGCGGGGCTGCCGCGGAGCCCCCGGGCTCGGCCGAGCTCCCGCCGACACCGTAAAACTTTCCCAGTGCGCTGCCGGCCGTGTTTACCTGCGATAAGGCCCGGGAGGTGCGGGGGGGCGCACGGCCGGCGCGGGGCCCGGCTGCCCGCGGGGGCGGCGGCGCTCGGCGGGGCCGCG
>VZTB01015658.1:317668-340512 GCA_013397245.1 Thryothorus ludovicianus | reverse complement strand
GGGGACACGGAGCGGGGACACAGAGAGTGGGACACGAACAAAGAGCGGGGACACGGACACGGACACGGGAGAGTGGGACACAAACACAGAGTGGAGACGGGGACACGGAGCGGGGACACGGGCACGGAGAGGGGGACACGGGCACGTGGGGGTCCCTTAGCAGCCCCCACGGGGCACCGGGCACCGAGGTGATCCCCAGCTCAGGGAGCAGCAGGAACGGCGGTCACCGCCAGCACGACCGTCCCTTCTCAGCGCCCATCATCTCCCCTCTCGCACCTGCACAGCCCCAGCTCGTTCTGAGCCCCGGGGCTCCAACACCGATTCCCGGTACCAAAGTCAATGACCGGAGCTCGCATCCACCCTGCGGAAAGGCCGCGGCTGAACAGAAGCTTTGTTGTCTCTAAATAATAATTCAGTCCAAGGATACAATAGCAAAGGGCTCCCTGGAGTATTTGAGCTGCTTCCAGAAATAAGGCACTGAGTTTGAAGTGTTTCCATTCGAGCATCAGAGTGTGGTCAATAATGCAGTTGGGTTTTAAGTCATTTAGTGCTGAATAAATTAACCCAGTTATTCCCCTTCTTCCCGTGCCACAAATCCAGGGCAGCCCCGAAACAAAATCCTGGGGCTGAGCAGATCCTCGACGCATTGCTTGAGCTCAGTTTTCTATATTGATTTTAAAGTCATCATTTTAAACTCTTAAGGGGTTTAAACTCAGTGAGTTCATCCATTAACCTCACACATTTAAACACAGCTGCTGCTTGGAAGTTGCACCAATTTCTCTGTGTAGCTTCTGGACAGCTTCAGGGTGAGCATCATGGCATTGTTATCATTGAGTTTTTAGGGGGAATTCTTGTCATACCCAGAGCAGGAGATTGTGAGGATGGAGCCTGAGACGGTTCTGTGCAGGTAGAGGAAGAAATGCACTGCAGAGGCTTGAGGAAACTTGGAAAGAGCTGGAGCAGCTGAGCTTCCCTCTGTGGGTAATGCTGGTGAGCAGGCAGGGAAAGATTGGAGAACAGCAGCTCTCATCAGAACTGACCACCTAATTCTGGGGCCATTAATACCTGCAGGAAAGGCTGTCACTGGAGTAATGAAAGAGAAAGCAGAAAATGAAAGAGTTAATGAGAAGAATCCACTGAGTTTTGTGTTCCTCTGCAATAATTGGTGGCAGTGGATGGAGCAGAAACTCCCACCCTTGGCTGCCCCCCGAGCAGGAAAAAAGCTGGCACAGGGCTGTGGGAGGGGCACTGGGGTCCCAAAGTGCTCCCAGCATACACAGGACTGGGCAGCCCACTCGTGTCTGAGCTGACAAGTGTCAGAAACCAAGTGCTAAATGTGTTAAATGGGCAAGAGAAACTTTTATTAGCTTATCTGATCTCTTAGTTAAAAAATAAGTTCAAATTGTGATAACAGCACATCTTGCCCAATCAGCAAAGATAAGTCCACTTTAAATGATAAAAAAAGGTCACATCATACTTGCCTACCTCTACAGTGCAGAGGCCATACACACCTGATCTCATAAACTTTTGTTGGAAGAACCAGCTCCTAAGTGTGGAAAGTTGTTCTGCCCATCTCGTGGGTGACAGCTTTCCCATTTCAGCAACATTGGAGGCAGTTCCTGCTTACAGCACTAATTGGGAACTTCCTATAAACAATATTCATCTCTCTCTACAAGGCAAGAAATCCAGAACAAAAACAATATGCTAAAAAAAAAAGGAGAATGCTTGGCTGTGTCATACTCTATAAATATTTCTGCGCCACCATAAAAAAAAAAAAATAGTTCCTATGTTGTAACAATTACACACTTCAGATTCTTGAAAAACAAACCAGTGTTTAACCTGAGCTCTCAGCTATAAAAATAGCTTTGTTAATCTTGGCGTAATTCTGTGTTTTATTTCAAGATAAAATACATTCCTGCAGAGTCACATCTCCTTGCCACTTGTGAGTCTTTCAAACGCTCAGGAGGACCACGGAAGAAAATGAGGTAACTTTCCATTGGAGCTGCTGGGCTGATGATCTTGGGTCCTCACAATTACTTCTGTGTTGGAAACAACTTCTTCCTCTGCAGAAAATGGAAAACATTTCTATTACAAAGCAGGAACATTTCCCCTGAAATATCCGAAGCAACCACACTTATGTGAATTCACTACCCACATTTTCACACTGCAAACAGAGTAAGAACACAGAGAAAAAAAATATAATGAGGAAAAAGTAAACAAAGTACTTCACAGAAAGGCAGCAATCCCAGGGCCACCACCGGGGTGTTGGGAAATAAAACCTTTCCAGTTGGCTTTGAGGAAAGGAGTGATCTTTGTGCCCCAGGCCAGCCACTGAGTCACCATTTACGAGCAGTGGCACATGCTGCTGTGTCCAAAACTGAATATAGCCTGCTCTCCTCTCTGCTTTCCTCCTGAGCTCTTCAACTCCCCCCAGCCAACCTCTCCTGAGAGGGAAAACAACTGGCTGATGAGAATGGCTAAATCACTGGCAGCTAGGGAGGAAATTACCCTAATGTTAGTCAGTGCACCTGCCCTCAAATGACTTTCAAAGCAATTTAAAACCAAATAAACACAACTAAAATCAATTCAATCACTTCTGTATATGAAACTGCACAAAGGTTCAGTCATTTCTGGACTTGCTCTGCTTCAGACCTAACTGATCACAGTGACTCAGTGCCTTTTAACACAGAGAGAAAATGAGAATTATGCGTTAGCCAGTGACTTGGAGAGCCACTCATTCTTGTTATGGATCTACAGTGGATTGTGGTGTGTTTGTTCCACTGGCTCTTTCTCACTTGAGGCAAATGTGATTATTTCTGTAGGCTCAGCGTGCTCTCCCCACTCTGCTGCCTCAGCACGGGGCTCAGCACTTTTGGGGATTTGCTCCTGAGGCTTTGTAACATCAGTGGTTTCAGGATGCAAGTCACAGTGCTGGCTCCAACCTATAAAACCTCTGTTTGCTTTTACCTCAGGGCTCTTTTTAGGAAAAGAAGAGCTCTCTCAGTGCACAGGAGCATTACAGCAGAGGAGGGTTTGGCATTGCAGCTACTCAGCATCCATCCCCTCCAAGGGCCCCATCAGCTGCACTCTGCAGACCCAGTGGGCTCTGAGACAGGACTCAGTGTCTCCAGGCTGAATGCAGAGCCAGCAGAGCACGAGGGTTCTGCAAACCAGCCTGGCTGCCCAGGGCACAAACAGCTCAGGGACTGCAGCTGCAACATCCAAGAGAGAACTGAGCACCAGCTCCCCACTGGAGCAAGGCTGATCCACAGGAGAAACCTGGTGTCACACAGGGTCATAACTTCCCTTTGCAGGCACCAGCTTGGGTTGTGTCAGCACTGGAAGATTTCTCCCTTTTTTTGCCAGTTTTTCTCCTCATTGTTGCTGGTTCTTATTGAGTTTCATGTGGTGTTCAGGATTTTAAACATATCTGGTTACTCTTTTGTCCTCAGAACCAGACAAGGTGGTGCCTATTGCAAGCATCCAATCCACAATAGGAGAACAAATAATCAGAGAGTGAGAAATTTCCTGATTCAAAAAGAAAAAAACAATCTGCTGTGGGCAAGGCTGCTTTGGATATTCTGAAACAGCTCTATTCAATACATTTTACTTTTGGGGCTCTGAGCCCAGGAACAGTATCCTAAAACAAGCCCTTGGCCTTGGCACTGGAAAAAACTTCCCAATCTCTCATTGAACAATGTTCACATCCTTGATCCTGTTATCTGTAACACACAGAAGGGTTTTAACTACAATAAGGAGGGTGCAGGTACTGGGGAATGAAGCTGTGAGATCTGACTGCTCCGAGGATGAGGAACATGCCTGAAAAAAGTTTAATTATTTGACTAAAGGAACTACTTGCTGACTTAATATCTGTTTGCTGTTACAGTACTCACAAGAGTTTTATTGGAAATGCATTTAGAATCCTGTGCCAGGCCCATTTCAAAAATCCATAAAGTGTATTAATATTGCAGATGCATTTATAAAGAGGGAAGCAAACAAAAAAAGATCAAGCTGAAAACACCTTCATGCTCAGGGAACAGCACAGAGAAAAAAAGGAAGCTTAGCATCTCTTTCTTCTGCAGCAGATAACTGGCTTCTGTGAAGAGTTCCTGCAAGTTCTGTTGTTTCTATTGTAATGTAAAAACACCACATGGAAATCAAAGGACTCGGAGAATAAAATTTCCAGAGCTGCCAGGTTCAAGCTGGTGAGCAGCAGGAGTACACTTCTTAATTCCCCCTTCTCCTCCCCCACCCCAGCAGGGCACAGAATCCAGCATGTACCAATTCCCCCTGATTAAATTCTAAAGGCTGTATCTCATATTTATTATGTTCTAAAGCTCAGTTTTAAACAGCCCCAGGTAAGCCTGGATTTAAGCACAGGTTAGCTGGCCTGCATAGATTAACTCAAACACGCTTGACGAGTTTTTGCCCAGAACTGCCCTGAAAGTAGATCAAAGTGCCACAGATGTGCCTCAGGATCTGCTCCAGCCACTGCACACGAGTTTGCTTCATCTTCTACCCACCAAAGCACCCGTGCTGAAGGAGAAGCCAATTTCCAAGCTCAAAAATGCAGCATCAGATCCTAAAGCAGAGTCATGGGCAGCCAGAGTAGCTGAGCTGTGACGTGCCAAGCAGTGAGCAGGAGCCAGACAGCTGATGGGGCTGGGCAAGAGCCACAAGCAAGCACTGTGTGCAGGGAGCTTTTCAGGAATCCTCCTACTCAGGACTCCTTGCAAAAGACTAAACTGCTGCTGTCTTTGCCACTGAATGAAATCCTGCGGAGGAACTTCTGAACAGAATATCCTTTCAGTTTATGCAAACGCTGGCACACAACCTTCACACTCACTCAGGCCCAGCACAGGGAAGGGTTTATGGTTCTGAATGTTATAAAAATGGCTTTGTCTGCTCCTTACAGCAACGTTGTTCTGGTCAAGTTCATCTAAGGCTAAAAGGAGTGCAACTTTTTGGAGGGAGGTGATACGTGTGAGGATGAAGACAAGGGCTCAGCACTGCTCTGAAACCAGGAGCCTAAATCCTCCCACAGGTGTGCTCATTTGTAGGGACAAAAGGCACAATGTCCTTGTCAAACAAGGTAGAAATTCTTATGGATATTTATCCACCAAACAAGTGACCCTTTCTCTGATTACTTCTACTGCCCAAACACTCAACAGGAACTTTATCAGCACTTGTGCTCATAAAATAAACTGCCATGACAGCTACATACAAGTTCTTTTCTTTGACCACTGAATATATTCCCTGACCCTGCAATGAAGGAGCTAAAGCTACTAACCCACAAGAACTCTGCATTTATTTAAGCTGAGCTTCTGGTTTAAATTCACACCCAAAGTATCCTATATACCACCTATTCCCTATGCTGCCCTCCTTTCCATGAATATTTTAATAAACCAGTTCTGACTGCCAGTCTCTGGGACAGCAGAGCAGTGTGCTGAGCCTGAGAAATCATCTCATTGGCTTCAAATTAGAAAGAACCAGTGTTCACTTTTTTCTAGACCTCCTACAGCTTGCCCCAAAATGACTTCTGCCTTCCATCTGTTCAGACACATGCAGGAGTCAAATCCTGTCATGACCTTGAGCAGCCAAACAGAATCCTATAAAAAAATCCAAGCACTGAGGCACGCAGGAATTGTCTCCTCATAACCAATATCCTCCTCATGCTTTGCTAATGCATGGAAAGCACAAGGGAAAGGATGTTCCCAATCAGTATTCCTGAGCACCTCACCCTCACCCTGGGAGAGCAATCTGTACCTTATTCATGTTGGGAATGCTGGGAGGGCCTGTGTGGAGAAGGCTGAGCTCCAGATCAGCCAGCATCTGTCGGGACTGGGCCAACGAGCGCTCCAGCTTCCAGAACAGGGAACTGGTGTCCTGCAGGACACAGAGAGGGAGACAAACTTATGGAAGGATCCTTTTTTTTGGTTTTTTTTTGGAAGGATTATAATGCACCAAGAATCAGCATTTTGATTTTGAAATGTTTCTGTTCCAAATACTGCAGAGCAACAGACTCTGCTGGTGTTTCTGATGATCACTGAGCTCTTTCCTGGTGCCATTTTTAACAGAATTCCACATGCAGGTATCTGGAGCACTCACAAGACAGATGCTTCAGGGATAAAGGGGAGAATAAAGACATGAGAAAGAGGGAAGACCAAGCAGAACAGGAAAGAAACAATGTCCAATAACTTCTGATAACTGCATCCATATATGCTCACATATCTAGTGGAATTACCAACTAGCCAGCATCCATTTTCCTGAAGCTTTTCATTCCAAAACAATATTAACTTTTTAAAAACTCATTTATGCTTCTGCTGTCCAAGACATACTGAGGCAACAAGGAAAGAAAATAAGAAAATATATCATCACCTTTGCCATAAGCCTGCTGTCCCATCATTTGAGTCCCCTGTTCTTCCATGCCAGGAGACATTTGCATTCCTACCACCAGTCATAATTCCCCATAATTCCCCTTCAAATCAGACAAGGACATTGTGCAATAAGATACTGACTGTGTTCATGAAGTATCTGTTTGTTGGTTTAGTCACTGCCAGGTCACTGATGTCCAGAGGGGAATCTTCACCAGAGAATTTCCCAGAACTTTGAGTCACATTGCTCTTGTGAGTGGATGTCAAGAGAGAAGCCAAGTGGAGGGAATTCAGATCCATGTTTCCTTCACTGCTAAAATAAAAAATTAAGAGATTGGCAGAAACAGCACCACTGTCCTTTTTAAACTTTCCAGGGAAAATTGTGGCACAACATAAGCAACTGTGGGCCCTGAGCCAAGGAAACCAAGAATCTTGGGAGATGAGGCTGTTCCTCAGAGCATTCCCATGTTTAACAGCTTCCCTGGATCAGTCTCATCCTCTGAGGACAAGGCTTTGACATTCAACCAGTCTCAACCAGCTCCATGACCATGTGCTTGAGTGTTTATTTAACCTTGCAAAGAGCACAGGGAAGGCAACACTTTCTTTTTCCCAAAATACTCTGCCACTTGCTCCCCTCTCACACCCAAATCCCTTTTTGGTTCTAATTAACCATTAGGCAAATTAATATTTGAAGGAGTACCTTACAAGGGAATTTCACAGTGTTTTACAGTCATCATCTCACTTCAGAGATCAAGGGAGGGCTTTCCTAAAGAGTCTTGGGTTTATTTATTTTTAAATATAGGAGCAAACCACATTCATCAACTTCTGAACACAACAGAAGTAGAATGCCAGCACAGCCTGGACTGGAAAATAACAAAAAAAGGTTTGTATTTTAAAGAAAATACCATCTTTGAATTGATGACATTTCATTAGATATTCTTTAGCTACTTATTTTGGTGTAACCATACATTCCAAAGCTGGCAAGACTGTTAAAAATAAGTGTATTTTTAACTGACATTCAATCTAGGAAAAAGCCCTCATGAGAGTCGCCAGCTCATGAGTGTCTGCTGTGTCCCATTTCACTTCTCCCATGAAACACTGGGATAAAACAGCCTCTCTTTTAAGGGAGAAGCTCATGTCTGTGTTTCTGACAAGACAAGGTTCTGTGGAGATGTGAGGGAACAAGCAGCCTGGTACAGGGATGTCAGATAAGATGAGCAGGGCCTGTCCTGGAAAACACACAGGTTGGAAAGGAAGGGGACACAGGTTTGATTTTGAGGCAGGGAAATGGCTCAGGAATGGGTGGCTCAGTCCAGCCTGAGCACACTCAACAAGCACCTGCTGCTGCTCCATCTGTAAAACGAGAACTGAGATAAAAATCCAAAACCAGCAAACATTGGCCCAACATAAATGAAGTCACCAAGTCAGAGCACACAGAAATGATTCCTGCACTCTGGGATTTCACAATCCCCTCTGCCATTGGGGAAGGCATTTGACTGTTAACAGCCTCCTTGTTGGCTGTTCCAGAACTTGGGAACTCATGGCAAAAATATTTGCTGGGCTGACAGGGAGGTGCCAGCACCCTTCCCTAAACACTAACTACATCATCAGCACTCTGCAAGCAGCAAATGGAAAACTGGAGGATCCAGATTCACGTCCCAAGAGGAATGTTGTGTTTGGTCTCTGCCATTAATCCCTTCACAGAAGCAATGCTCCTGCCTTCCTCCCATTTACAGGCCAGGATTTATTGCCTGGCAAATCCGAGTCAGCAGAGGCTGGAGAGCAGACAGTCAGGGATTTACACTGACTCAATCCATCTCCAATTAGCAGGGCCCCAGGACCAAATGTGGGCATCAAGAAAACTGAAGAGCTCAGCAGCAAATCCCAAATGGGTAGCACAGCCCCCCCCTAACTGGAGGAGATCTGTTCTAGCTGCACTGCCCAGGTTGAATTTGTTCCTTTTCCCTTAAAATTCACTCAAGGACAAGACAAATAGGGCAAGGCAAAAAGTGAAAGCAGCTTTTATGAGCCAGCCTCAAAAGGGATTTGGAGGCATGGCAGTGTGTCATTGGTGCTGCTGGGGGAGTTGATAAGAAAGGTCAGGGCAGACAGAGGGGGAGTGGAGTCTCTTCCATGATTTATAGGCAGTGGAAACCAGAGAGAGCCCACACGATGTGTGAAGCTCAGCTAAGGCACGTGGGAATGTGCCAGGCCAGCATTCTTTTTCACTGGCTGCCCATTCACCTTGTTTCTGAACAGGTCTGTCTCACTGCAGCAACAATTCCTACAATATTTCTGTTTCAGAAGCCACACAGAGTGAAAGCATCCATACATCAGATCTTTCCATTCCATAACATTAATCTGTTTGGATGCTGGGCAGGCTTGCTGGCAAACACTGTGAGCAGGTTTAAACAGCTGTTCATCTACTGTGCTTGTCAAACCACCAGCTGGAAGGCTCCTCTCCTCTGGCTAAAAAGCAGCCATGAAATCGCTGTGAAACTTCAGAAATCCTTCTAAAATACAGCTGGTAAATCAATTTTTTTTTTTTTTTAAAGGAGATAGAGGAACCAACAGGACAAATCCACAGCAAGTCCCAGCTCTGAATGCCTTTGCTTATGCAGGCACAAAGCCACTTCTGTAAATGCAGAGCAGGTTTTTATCTCGGAGACATTCCAACATCACTGAGGCACCTGAGTCTTCTTCTGACACTTCTCAGCATTAGAAACCTCATCCTGCTTGTCCCCAACCACATGTCCTTTTCCTCCCACAGCACAAACAGAAGGATAGAGTCCCACGAACTGGAGAGTGGACAGATTGCTGTCCTTTAAATCTTGCCATCTCATTTCTTGCCCTGACAGAGGCAGCAGCCTGTGCTCAGAGCTGTGTCCTACATTCTTGCCCAGCCAAGGTGTGATTTCTCAATAGAAATAACACAGTCACTTAAAGCATCACTCAAAACCTGGATCTGTTTCTTGCCTCACAGAAACATCACTGTACAAGTCCAGCTCTGGTCAGAATATATTTGACCCATCAGAGTTACAAGCAACACCTGGGATTTAAAAAAATCATAAGGTTTTTCTCAATTAGTTTATTTGGCTAAGTTATATGGTAATGCAGCTTCTCCTGCCCACACAGCTCTTGGGGATAAGAGAGGAGAAAAAAAATAAATGCATAAAAATAGAACCATGGTACTTTAAGAGCTATTTTTATTTTAAATTTGTTACTTTTCAGGTTGATAGACTAAATTTAAAACAGCAGTTACTTTAAACATAGCTTGAGATAATACTGAGAGCTTAATACACCTAAGTTTCTACAGAAGTCTAGCTTATGCTTATTTCTTAAAGGCAACAAATTCATAACCTTTTTGAGTGGGAACATTTCATCTCTTGTGCAGTCTCCAAACAGCTGTTATCTTTTCCACGGCACGTTTTTCCATCTCTCTTTTTGGGTTTGAAAATCTCCAGCCATTCCAGATCTGATAGAGGCTTCCACCGTTGATCTTTATTCACGATGAATTTGTTAATACCAGAATCAGATTCAGACTTGCAAGCCACAGGAGTGTCTCTGCTTTTTTGGCCAGACTCAGTGTCAGATCTCTCTTCCCAGGTTTTGTTTCCATTATCAGTTTTGTCAGACGTGATGTTGTTCTGGATCAAAGTGCTTTGCAAATCTACACGAGATTTGATGCTAAGCCAATGATCATATGAAGGCAAAGACACCTCAAAGGGTTTTCGGTCTCTGCTTTTCACTCCACTCTCTCCAATTTCCCTGTTTCTCAATGGCCTTGTGTTGTTTGCCTCATGAAATGTTTCACTGTCTAGCTCATCAAAGCTTGGTGCAACATCCTGCTTTTCTCCTTCTTCCGCAGGGACGGCCAAGCCTTTCACAACTTTCTGACACTGGTTTAAGAACGCTGAGGCAGTTTCCTCCAAGTCTGAAGCATTCAGTAACTGTCTATTATCTACTTCACACATCTCAGGGCTGGGTTTTACCCTACTTGCTGGAACTGGTGCAGTTCCACTCTCCTCGCTCATGCTGTGGCTGCCCTCAGTCCCACCCTTGTCTGTCTCGCTGGGGCTTTCAGAGGCAGAGAATGTGGCCCCTGTGCTACAAGGCACGACAAAAACAAGTCAGAAACACTGCAGGTAAAGAGCATCCCCAAGTGCACTCCTAAAGCTCTACAGAACACAGGCTGCTGCCACGGCTCTGCAGCAGCTTACACACCACCAGGCAGCTGCATCCTACCAAAACCCCACAGAAAATCTGCCCACGTTTGGCTGTTACTTTTCAAAATCAGTCTGAGAGCTCCCTCATGTTTTATACAGGATGGTGATTCTCTCTGAACCTCCAGGGTGTGCACCAATTCTCTGAGTTTACTTCCTAAAATAAACTTTGCTTTTTAAACAAACGTAGTAGAGAGCCAGACTGACACCCCTACCAGCAGACTAGTTCACTTTCTAAAAAAAATCATGAGCTGTCTGGCCTGCTACAACACTTGGTCTGTGACTGGTGTTCATGGTCTCTCCTGACCAAATAAAACACAAGGTGCTTGACAGCTTCACTGAATGTTTGTGGTCGAGTCCAGCAAAGCCATCCTGACCCAGCACACACCCCTCTTAGGATGTTAGTTGGGGCTGAACAGTGAAGTCTCTCTTTGAGGACAAACTATTTAATAAAAAAAAAAAAGAGTAAAAATGTCTTTACCTCATTCCACTTGCTGCCTTTTCATGCTGTTGCCTGAAGTCCTGAGAGCTATCCAAGTTGACATGAAGGAAGTGTAAATCTCGCTGCTGTTTTACACAGACCTGCAGTGAGGGGCATTAGTGAATGTCTGGGTGCAGGAACATCAGCATCAGGTAGTACCTCAGTGCTTGTCTTCCAAAAACATCCTCAAAATGTTTTTTATAAACCAATGCCTGCAGTCAAACTACTGACTTCCAAATCTAAATGGACATCTCTGCACGTATCTAGGAAAATACATTTTGCAGCAATACACAGGATTTCTGTTGAAGATTAGAATATTCTTCTAAGATGGAACCACACTGAACAATAAATAAAATATCATTACTGTTAGCTGATACTTAATCCATGTTATTATGTAGTTCACAGCAACAGAATTACAGGATATGGATGATGATCATGGGATTGGGCTTCCACTGCAGGGGATTTTTTGTGAAGGTAATGGAGAAGGTAACTACCCATCAATTGCAGTTAAAAAAATGGAACATGTGTTGAGAACCTCAGCTGAGAGAATGTGAATACACAGGGTTTAAGTTGTGAAAAACACATCTGCTAGGACCCTGTGTCCCTTACTCTGCTGAGTTCACCTGGGCAGGTGTGTAATCCCAATCCTGCTGCCTGGAAGCACCATGGACTTTCCAGCTTAACCCCAAATGAAATAAATAAACATTCTACAGGGATCCCAGCAAAGCACAAGCAGATTTTTTTTTTTTCTCTTAATCAATAATATCTAGATCTAATTTTTTTACACTGTTCTCCACAGGTCTGATGTTACTGAAAATGTTCCTCTAACCTCAGGGCACAAACACAGTCAGGGCTGTACCTGTCGCAAACTGGACAATTCTTTTTCAATCCGTGCTTGCTTAGACTTGGTAAACTGATAAAGTTGATCCTTTCTCTGTGCTTCCTCCACTGTTTCAAAAGATAAAAATTAGTTTTATTACTTCAGGTGAATAGACACAAAGCAAGTGCATTGCTAAGGCTGTGTCTGTAGCAGTAGAAGGTGGTACTGACACAAAGCAAATGCATTTTTTTAACATCAATGGGATCTGTTTCTCCTCCAGATAAAAACAGCAAAAAACACACATAAAAGAAAAAAAAAAATCAAGTATTTTCCTTGGAGTTGTCCTCAGCACCTGGCTTAATTTTACTAGCAGCAGTACCGTGCTTCACTGATTTATTTAACATTTTCAGAAAGGCAAAGAGAAAAGGGAAAGAGAAAGGGAAAAGGAAAAGGGGGGAAAAAAGAGGAAAGAATAAAGGAAATGCAGTTAATTAATTCTAATTCACACATGTAGAGGGAAGTGCAGCGAAACAATTCCCATTCTACTGGTTTTAAAATAATGAGACATAGGACCAATATCTGGCAAAGGTAATAGCAGGAAGGGAAATGATCTCACAGCAGAGGACACCTTTGGCCACCTAATCTTTCAAGGTCTCTGTGGCTGTCCCCAAGAATATTGCAGTGATCTTTCCTATCCACTGCAGCACCAGGTGTTCTTCCACCCAAACCCAAAGGTATTATGGAGAGCAAGAAGCTGTTTACCAAGGCTTGCATATTAAAGCAGCCTAAACCAAATCCATCACCTAAAGAAAGCAAGAGAGGAGAGAAAGTCTCAACATTTTCAGGAGAGAATCCCCTGAGCCACTCACTCCTCCCCGTGTAATCACTTTGGTGAACTTTGTGCTGTCACAAGATTTTATAAAGTGTCCCTGCAGAAGCCCCAGATATTGCTTCCATAGAAGAATGGCACACAAGGGATTTACTTTTATTAAACTGCAAGGAAGGCAGGTAACAAGCTGCCTCCTTCACAGATAACAGTGAATTGCTGCCCACAAGTTTCTGAGCTGTTGAAAGCCAAGGCATGGAAGGCCAACTGCCCACCCTCACCTGCCAGTATCAGCTCACTCCTCAAGCAGATATTTTCTTGCTTCAGTTGACTGATTTCTTCCTCGTGCTTGCTGCTTTCCTTCATCTTTTCAGAGAGGATATCTGTAAAACAAAATGTAGCATTTCCCAGAGGGAAAAGGAATCCTGCTACACTAAATTAGGTGCCCAGCAGAAACATTTACCTTTCATCTTATTTATTTGAACCACCACATCGTTCAGGGTCAGCTTGAGGTCCTGCTGCTCTCTGTTGCGACTGACTTCCTCCAGCTTTGCTGTATGCAATGCATTCTCCAGTGATTTAAATTTAGATGTAACCTCAGTAATCTGATCAGTTGTTTCAATTAAGGCCTTGTCCTGAAATAGGAAAACACAAGGAATTCTTATTTTTTGTATCAAGGATGGGTTTTGACAAAATAACAGTACATCCTCCTGCAGCAGTTAAAGTGATTCTTTCTGAGCTTTTGAGGAAAAAACCTGCCAAATTAAATCCTGGAAACAAGCCTGCTTATGCAAATAAATCAGTTTGTTGCTGACTGCTTTTCCCTTCTCAAACAAGCCTAAGAATCAACCAGGAGTGAGATCACCAGCGACAGAAGCTTTGTGGCACAGTCACCAACAGCTGCACTGCAGTTTGACCACATTTAGAGGTGACAGATGTGACAGATGTTACCTTCAGCTGAAGCATAGTGAGAAGCTCCTGTTCCCTCGCTTGCAGTTGGCCTGTTTTAGCAGACAGCTCCAAAACTGAGCAGTGGAGACTCTGATTTTTCTCCTAGTGAACAGAAATAAGTGTCAGCTATCACTTCAGTGATTCAAAAGTTATTATTTTTTTTTCCCAGTAAATGCATCCACAATGTTATTTAAACACTGTGAATGGCAATGTGGGATCCTGGGCAATTGGAGAAAAGAGAACTGGAGTAAAAGCTGTTCCCCAATTTACTTTTGATCAAGGGTCTTAATACCCTGCATGTCTCAGTTTTGGAATGTCACAGTTCATCCCAGGCAGCCTGCAAATGCATGGACAACAAAACCAGACCACTACTCAACCCCTACCTCCAGAGCCTGGCAGTGAACAGATGAATCTGTTACTTTCTGAGTGAGCTCTTGAAACTTCTGCTGTGTGTTTTCAAGTGTTATCTTACTGTCATTATGCTGGGATTCTAATAACTTTAACTTTTTGCTTAGTGATTTTATAATTGCATTTCTCTCATTCAGCTCATCTGAAAAGGAAGGAGACAAAGTCGTATGTGAGAAAATAGTTCAGAGGCTGTCATGCAATTTCTTAAATCTCGGAAATTATTTAACCCAATGTTTTAAAATCACATGATTCAGACCTGGATGCTTGTGTAGCACACTCTGAAGGAGGATCCCCTGGCTACCCAGATCAGATGGAACAGGAGCTGTGTGGTGAGCTCTGTACTGAGACTGTTCAGAGCCACCAAGTGTTTGGCTGGGTGGTTTGTGTTTGTTCAGAGCTGTGTAGCAGAACCTCAGGGCACAGGGCTGTGTAACTTGCCAGTAGGTTGCAAAATTTCCTCTTCCCCCACATTTATTTAATCAGATTATTTTTTAAAGAATTCACAAAAGCAATTTGCACATTCAGATAGGAAAGAGTTATCTGAGCATCACACCCCCTTCAAGATCAGATCACTTCAGCACCGGTGTGGAAGTTCAGATCCCACAGAAAGACAATCAAATTTAAGGCTGACAGGTAGGAAATGGTTCCTTATATGATGCAAAACTAATTGAGGGGTTGAAGCAGCTGAACATACTCATAAGACCGAGATCTCATTTTTTACACCACAACACTTACTAGATAATAAGCTGCATCGTTCTGCTAAAGTCAGGATTTTTTGGCGATCATCTTCCCAGGCCTGAATGTGTCTCTCATGCACAGCCACCATGTCATTGAGCTCCCTGTCACGATCTTTCAGTTCTGAAATTAAAAGCTTGAGTTCCTGTCTCTGCCTCCTAATGATGTTGTTCTTGTGATCGGGGCTAAATGCCTACAAAAGGTGAGACATGGAATGCATTTCAACACAAAGGAAGTGACAAATTCTCTCGTAATAAACTCGAAGGCTTTATTTTTAGCTGAGCTCTGTTTATATTATAAATAGAGACCATTCCAAGAAAGTTCCTTATGCTTGTGGTACCACCTGTGGCCCTTTGACTGAAGCCCTTTGCAGAACCAGGCGGTACCACCGCGGTCCAGGACTCTAACCGCCAGCAGCACAACGAGGACCCTCCTACCGAAAACAGAGCCGATTGTTAACAGCACTATTTTTTTTTTTTTTTTTCACGTTTTACCTGGGGCGAAGCAGAACGCAGCAGTGATGAATTCATAGAGGACTGGGGGCCAGAGCTCTGCCGGGCATTAGCGGAACGGGGATGTCACGTTGAGCATGGAGGCTCCCCCGCCGGGCCTGAGGGGAGCACAGGCGGCCGGGCCTGAGGGGAGCACAGGCGGCCGCGCCTGAGGGGAGCACAGGCGGCCGAGAGCCGGGCGGGCCGGGGCCGGGCCTGAGGAAAGGCCCTGAGGGAGCAGCCCCGGGGAGCGGCCCCCGCTCCCGGGCAGGCCTGCNCCGCGGGTTCGAGTCCCGGGGCTGCCGCTTCGAGTCCTTGCGTCGCCGGTTCGAATCCCGCGGCCGCCTCATCCCGGGGCTCTGCTGGATCTGCTGGAAAAATGGGATGGTGAATGACTTTGTTAATACGGGATGAGTAAGAACCAGGCTGGAATGGTAAGGGTCGGTGCCAACTTCCCTGCCCAGCATTAAATGGGAGGGCTATAGAGATGCAGGCAGCTCATAAGATGACATATTTCCAACAACAGGGATGGAGTAATCTCTCCAGATACACCCATGGTTTATAAATAGGAATCACTGAAAAAAGCAACTTTACAGGAAGAGAACAGAGCTGTCTGACACATCACCCCCTCGGCTTTCAGCTCACTGCTCTGCAGACACAGGAGCAGGTCACATCTAGGATTCTGCCACCAGGGAGCATTTATTGTTATTAAATGGAACAGTGAAACAAAAAGCACCAAATCGATGCTCGAGGCTGTTTGTGGGAGTACAGACAGCAGAGCTGGCACCCCACCCCACCTGCTAACATGGCCTGTGGAATAGTGCTCACTATTAATTTGTGTTCATTACGGCATTCTTGAATGAGCAGCTGGCTAAAAGCATAAAGCCATTACAACTGCCTCATCCAGAAGCCCAGCAGGGTTAAAAGATCTTCAGAATTATGAAAATGGGATAGATTTTTAAGTCATATTCATATATTTCTCAGTGTTTCCACTAAATGAAATAATTCATTTGGCAGGGATGCAGAGTGATCACTTCAGCCCAGCTGTGTGACCACTTTAGGATTCACTGTTCTTTCATTGCCAACAAACCTTTAGAAGCTTTGTTCCATTCTGATTTCAAAAATTCTCTGCAGGTAAATAAGAGGTAAAAGTGTCTACATCAGCCACATACCTTACTCAGTTAAGGTCAGCAGAAAGGACAGCAGATGGAAAACAAACTTTTAATGCCTTAAATTCTTCTTTTCCCGTAAGATAGGTAGAGGAAAGTAGATGTAAAAAACCTCAGAAACTATTCAGTGAGGAACAGTAATTTTTATTTAAATCTACTTCATGCGTAAGCATGGTAGAATCCCAATTTAACTTTGGCAAATATCACAAAAAAAACCCCAAAACAAAAAAAACAACCAAAACAAACCAAGCAGCCTATACAGAACAGTGAGAATGCCAAGGATACAGGTTCTCCACAGTTTCACTGCAGAGCAAATGGATTTAGAAGCCTCACTTTTGCTATATCATTTATAACCATATTATTAAATAAAGGTTGTCTTCCACTATCACTTCTTGACTTCTCCAAGGTCTTCAATGCTGTCATCATCCACCTAGGGAGAAAAAGCCAAAAGACATCAAATGAAATTTTCTTTTTACATGCCTCCTTCAATGTGCACCCCTGGAAATGCAGTGAAGTGTGGGAGAAGTGAACAGCACCATTCCACATCCCCTGCTGTAAATCCTACATGAGTGACAGGTGCCTACAGGACACAGCTGAGCCTGCAGGGCTGGGAATAAAGACAGGCCTATGGATTAAACCATAAAGAATTCCACTTGGGAAATGCCAGGACAAGGGAGAGCCAGAGAAAGCCCTTGCAATTACAGCTCCCAGCCTTAAATTTCAGTGCAACCCACACTAGCTGGTCTCTTCTGAAGCACAAATGTGTGGGGTTTGGGGCTCTTTTGTTTGTTTCAATTTTGCAATATTTTCAGAGGTGTTGAAAAATAGGATGGCAAAGTAAGAATACTGAGACATTCACTGCTAAGAAATGGCCACAAAGAAGCCACAAATATTTGACAGCTGCATTTACTCTGACATGCCTCCCTCACTGTAGGGTGGGAATGCAACAACTGCTCTTTTATTTTTGTGCACCAATCTGTGCTGCCAAAGATGAAACCCTTTTCCAAAATCATTGGAGAGTCACAGCTAATGTGGAAAAGTGTGTGCCCTCCTGACAGAAAGAAGGGTTTATTACCTCAGGCCACTTCTCCTGGATTACATCAATAATGTCATCTGTAAAGTCCCCCTGAATGATGATTTCATCTTCTCCTGTTACTGAGGCACCGCAGGAAAATTTCTGAGCAAAAAACCTTTGTGCTTCCTTAAGATCAATTTCTGCCAAGGGGAAAATGGACAATTTAAGCACCGTTGTTGTCATAAAAATATTTTCTCAAGATTAAAGCCAAAATCCTGTTTTAACTTGACAAAGTAGTGGCACTTTACAGCTGAAGCTTTGCTAGAGTTTCCATTGAAAGCCAAGTCTTGTTTAGACCCAAAACATCTGACTCTACAGATCTACAAATGCTTCAAGTTAGAAATTGCTGAATGTTCTCAATACGTTCTGCTGACAAGGGCCTGCACCCTGTTTCAAAAAACCTGCAGCTCTCCTTGTTTGAAAAATCATGGCAACAAATACCTTAATAATTTACCCCTTTGATGTACCTTTGATGTGCTTTGGAACTGCTTTGGGGTTTTCATCCCACAGCTGGAAGCAGATTCCCCAGTGGAATACAACCAGCAGAAATATCATGAGGTTAAAAGCAGGCACATCCAATACCAGGAGAACCCAAACTCACCAAATGTGGCAAGGCCACACACTCTTGTGACATATTTTTTCTTTGCTCTGGGAATTTTAGCTATCGTAACTTTCTGTGGTACAGTCTTCTTCTTCTGTTTTATCTGACCTCTTCCACCTTGAAAACACAGCACAAGGTTACATGATTAATAAAATTATGTCATTGTCAAAGAAAATTATTATTAAATTATGCCAAAGAAAAAAGCATACAAGGTCAGATTTCATTCCTATACATAAAGAAACTGTTACCTGCCCAACACTGTTGGTAAATAAAAATGTATTTTGCACATTGTCTCAGGTTTACTATTAATTAAGAAAGATGCCATGTCATCAAAGTCCAGTATTATGAGAAATAACAATATATACAAGTCAAATGTGCATTCAAGCCCAGGTTGCAAAGCAGACTCCCACTACAATCAGCAAAAAAATGAACTTTTCCCCACACTTAACCAATCACTGTGTTTGGCCTGCATTAACATCGTCCTTTGGGCGCAGTCCTAGAAATAAATTTCTCTTTTGAAATTTTCCACAACTATTTTAACCATTTAAATTTTATTTTAATTATTTAGATCCTCACGGTTTGTGTCTGAGACAAAGCAAGCTGCCCCTGAGGCCACAAGGCCTTGGCTTTCCTCAGGTTAAAGAGCAGATCAAGTTCTGGGCACCTGTGCACGACCCCACAGTGAAGCACACGTGGATATGAGAGGCAGCAGCAAAGCCCAGAGCTCTGCCAGCAGCCCAGTCCCACCTCACTGAACACCACCTTTCCCACTGCCTGCTTCCAGGCCAGCCTCTGGGAACACTCCTCATGTCAAGCATTTCTGAGCTGGAGCAAAGCATGCTGAAGATACATTCCACTCATTGGGATTCTTCCAGCCAGATTAGGATCTCGGCTGACTTTGTGTACAGTCATCAAGTTATCCCAGGGTAACCAAAGTTTCATGTTTCTGAGCCTTCTCAGCATGAAAACCTAAAGAATTTATGCCAAGTAAACCAAGCCCTGTCACTGTTTCTGCTTCTAACACGCAGCACTTTCAATTCTGTTTTATTATAAACTGGTGTCTGGTAATTTTAAGACAGTAAATTTCTGCCTTAAAGTTTCTGTAGTGTCTTATGAAGTTTGTGCTTGTTTTCCCTCACACTCTTACACCATCCTACTTAACACCATACTTTAATTTTTCATGAAACTTCAAATTCTAGGAGAAAACCACTAAATATTTTAAACACTATTATTTTAGAACCCAAAACCAGACTGAGAACTAATCATATCACCCCTCACAAACAAATTCATGTTCTGAAATCTCTGGAAAAAGCATCCAAGTTACAGAACATGAATTACTGTTGTCACTGGACACTGCCTGCTGAAGGTAAATTAAACTGGTTACCAAGATACCAAAAATAAAACAAAAATATATGTGGCATAAAATATGAATCTTACTGGGCATTAACCATAATTTCTAGAGCATTACACACAATTGACACTGCACATGCATATTAACAGCTCCAGCACTCTGATTTATGGTGGAAAGTATGTTAATTAATTCAGCAGGAAGAGCTCCAACGATCTAAGATAAAAGTGTGTTTAAATTGTTCCACATAACTTTGTATCTTCCAGAGTTGGGTTTTGAAAATGTTTTTCATGAGTACTGCTGGGAAGAGACACAGCTGCTAAGGGAGACACAGGTAACAGATTTAAAAGCATAAAAGCAAATCCTGTTCTGTGAATACAGAGAGGTGGAAGGAACAAAGGCAGAAGCAGAGTCATGAGGTGCTAACAGAGGGAAGCAGCCTTTGTTCCACTCTGCAAGCAGCCCATAAAGTGCTGCTCAACGGGGCAGAGCATTCCAGGAGAAATGCCAGCTGATTTCAGGTTGGAGGAATTGCTCCCTGAGTGAGTGTGACAGTGGTGACAGGAACAATGGGGCACAGGATGCAGGTCACCTTTCCTGCCTGTCCCTCCTGTGCAGCATTTCCAGTGGCACAGAGCACAGGGAGGAAGATATTCCCTATATTCCAGAGCTAACCACCAAAATGCAAGGAATTCAAAATGTGTCCTGGTCCAGACCAGCAGGTGAGAAAGGGATGCCTCAAACTGCTTTTAAATCAGTACCACAATCAACTATTTAGACCTTGCCTCTCTTTTGCTTCTTCTTCTCCTCTTCTTCTCCTCCTCCCACATTTCCTTGGCCTTCTCCAACCCCAGCTTCCTGTTTAGGTGAATTTTCTTGAATGCAGCAGAAAGGAGTGAGAGGAAAAAAGAACAAAATTAGTGGTCAAACACCCACAACCTTTCAGGAAGAGAAAGTAAGGTAAGGTAATATTTTGCTAAATCAGTGAACTATACTGAGGTGTAACAGCCTTTTGACTGATGCATGTTTCATCTTCCTTACAGTATCTGTGCAAATTAGACTCCAGAAAAGCCTCAGCTCAAAGCTACAGTGACAATTTCAATAAAAGCTCTTATACAGAGAGATAGAAATTAATGATAATGTTAATACTGAAATTCCAAATGCAAATAAATAATTTCCCCATTATTAATGACCTTTCCTCCATCCACCCACTGTAGACAGGACAGACATAAAATCCAATAAATTAACTCTGATGGGAAACAAGTGCATGGATGAGAGTTTATAGCAGGAACCTTAAGAAAGCTCAAATATTATGAATGAAACTACACAATGATTATGTAGCATTTTCTGACATTATAAAACCTATTTCACAGCACCTAAAGCATTAACTTTCACATGACACAGCAGGAAAAGGAAAGACATAAGAACTGGACAAACTCAGATATTTCTGAGTATGTCCAAGGACACATATCAGTTAGAAAACAGAAAAGACTCTTACCTACTGTAAGTTTTGCAAACTCATCTGGAAAATTCTTTTCTAACCACTGTCTGCATTTAGTCACATCAGGCATGTATTCACAGTACTGGAGAAAAGCCATATGAATGATGTTAGTGGAGGAATGACAAAATATATCACAAATACACCAAAATAGGGCATAAAAGGGGAGAAGGAAATTTGGACAACAAAATATTAACTCACCTCTGTTGGCAACGAACAGACTGGAGAAAGAAGGGGAAAAAGAAAAGATCAGATTACAAAAGGAATTTTTTATTTTTTCCTTTTTACTTACAGCCTTAGTAATTAAATTCCAAATGGTGTTTTAAAGTCAGGGACGAGTTCTTACATAACTTCTGGTTATAACCACACACTGACTCAAAAACATTTCTTTATTGTTGCCACTCCACATTTTAATTCCCCTCTCATTAGACCTGTGCTCACACGCTCTGCATCAGGATAAAACCACCACAGCAAGAGCTGCCAGTCACTGAGGGAAGGGGAGGAGATGCCCAAGGTTTGGGAAAAGCTACAGAACAAAACATCTCTTCCACCTGAGGCAAAAGAGGCCTGAATGAAGTACCAGGTGTTTTGGTCAGCCCCAAGAGCTGCCATGTCCCAAAGAGGGGACACCCAAACCAACTGTGCAGACTTTCACACACAACAGGGCTGCTTCCTACTGCCCTCCAACTGTGTCCCAGCCTGCAGCAAAATGACATTCCTATCTAAAACCACACCTGCCAGGATTATTTACTTCCTTTTACATTTCACCCACTACAACAGAACGAGCAAAGAATACTTCTAAACACAGTACAGCAATTTACTGTATTTGCTGTCCTACTAATGCTCAGAGGCCTTTTCTGTGCTAATGGCTTCCTCCAGGAGATGTGTGCTGCCACTCCTGTGCCACCCAGGACTTGCCTCCGCAGTAGAGCACCCGCAGGGGGTAATCGGCGTCGGGCCTGGCACCGCCTCTGCCGTCCCCTCTGCAGTCAGGGACCACCGGCTCAGCCACCTCCGTGGCCATGTCACAGCCCTGGAGGTCACAGGGGGAGACAATCAGGACACAGGGTCTGGGTTTCAGCCAGTCCCATCCCTCCCAACCCAACAGGAAACCCAAAGGAAATAGTGCAAGTGACAAAAGAGAGTGAGAGATCGGGGAAGAAGAAAAGCGGAGTAAAAAGTAATGAAAAACTGCTACAAAGGAAACCAAGGAGTATTGGAATTCCAGACCACAGGGGGAAAGAAGACTTAAGCGCCATCAAATGAAGAAAGATCTTTGAGAAACCCACATGGAATTACAGAACATACTGGGTTAAGGACAGCATGAAGTATTATGTTAAATCAGTGGCACACGGATGTGGGGGCACTGGGGGCAGGTACCTCTCGCATATTAACAAAGGAAAGGGGTCATTTAAATCAGTGCCTCAAGAGTCACCATCTGATCCAAGAACAGTGGGGAGAAAAAAAACGAGCATAAAAAAAGGAAAGCAAACTCAAGCCACTAATGGGTTTAACAGTGGTTTACACGCAGGTTTTCAAGCAAGGGACTCAGGAGACAGGAGTCAACAAGGAAAGAGTTTGGAACACACAAGAAATCCCCCAGGACGATGCGAACAGACAGGGTACGTGTGAGGGAGCTTCGGATGCCGAACAAGCAGTGGAGAGCAGCGAGGAACGCTGAGGGGGAATTGCAGGGCAGGGCACAGAGGGGCAGGGTGAGGGTGAGGCCGCGGGGGCGCCCATGGAGCCCCCAGAGGGGCTGGGGATTGAAGTGAGGGCGGGCCGGGGGCAGGGCGCAGGGACACCCGACATGGACATCACGGACACGGTGGGACCGGGGAGCT
>VZTB01015658.1:275286-317553 GCA_013397245.1 Thryothorus ludovicianus | reverse complement strand
CACCGCGCGCGCACGTGCGCCCGCCCCAGCGCCGCCGTCTCGCGAGAGGGGCGTGCACGGTTTGACCCCGCCGGCTCGCCGTACCGCGGCGGGCTGAGCCGTCACGGGTTCGGCCGAGCTACGGGGCGCCGCAGCGGCCAATTCCCGCCGGGCCGCCGCAGCCATGCCGCGGTACGCGCAGCTGGTGATGGGCCCGGCGGGCAGCGGGAAGGTGAGCGGGGAACGGCGGGGGGCGGCGGGAGCCCGCTGACGGCTCCTGACGGCCGTGTGTGCCTTGCAGAGCACGTACTGCTCCACCATGGTGCAGCACTGCGAGGCGCTGGGCCGCGCCGTGCAGGTGGTGAACCTGGACCCGGCGGCCGAGCTCTTCAGCTACCCCGTCATGGCAGGTGAGGCCCGGGCAGCCTGGACGGGTTCTCTTGCTCTGAAACGGAGCCCGTGCAGCAGTGGGAGAAGGTGTTGGAAAATGGTTTCAACGAAATAGCGCGCGATCCNGCCCGGGCAGCCCGGACGGGTTCTGTTGCTCTGAAACGGAGCCTGTGCAGCAGTGGAAGAAGGTGTTGGAAAATGGTTTCAACGAAATAGCGCGCGATCCTTGTAGCAGTGAGCAATTCTAGTCTGGTACCAGAGTGCTCAGTGCCTATGTCAGAGATTAAAGCAGTCTTGTAATAGGGATGAACTCCCCACATCAGTCACTGTCCATACTCCCTGTGCCAGCTCCTGCTTAATCCCTGTGTTTACCTGCACCGCTGACTGATAGGTACTGGCACATGCCTCAGTTTTGAGAACAACAACAGTGTTTGTGTCCGAGCAAAGGGGATAAGAAAAGTGCATCTTGACCTTGGCCACATAGCTGAGATGCTTTCAGGAGAAATCCATTAGAAGATCCAGGACCACGAGAGGAAAATCTGGGGAATGAGATGTTTCCCAGACAATCAGCAGGAACCCTCAAAAGAGTCCCCCCAGAATCAATCCGGGGAAGTATTTAACATGTATTTATTTGGGGCATTAAGGCATTTGTGTAAGTTTTGTGAACATCACCTGCTTTGTTTGTCTGCTGGCTGTGCCTGTGCCAGGGAGATCCCCCTGCTGCCAGCACTGCTGTAAAGTTGTGCTGGTTCCCTCAGCCATCAGACTGCCTGCAGGGTTCATGTGCTGGCTCTGGTCACGTTTGTGTTGTCGCAGACATCCGCGAGCTGATAGAAGTGGACGATGTGATGGAAGACGAGTCCTTGAGGTTTGGCCCCAATGGTGGCTTGGTGTTTTGCATGGAATATTTTGCCAACAACTTCAGCTGGCTGGAGGAGAGCCTCGGGCACGTGGAGGATGACTATGTCTTGTTTGATTGCCCAGGTAAACGCGCGCCAGTGTTTTGGTATCTTCATAAGCATTGGAAAATACGCAAATTGGAAAATTTGGCTGTAGCTGTTTGTGATAATTCCCATTTTGTTGAGCTATTAACAGTTGTCAGAGTCACTTTCAGGTGCCTCAGGAGTGAACTTGGTCCTGGGTGACTGCACAGATGTTTGGTAGCATCATGAGCTGTGGCAACTGCAAACTAACACTAACTGGAGACCAAAGGAGGAAAAACCCTCTTTTTATTTCTTTTCCACTTCACCCAAACACAATCAGAGCTGCCTGAGAAGAGGGTTCTTTCCTTATCAGTTTTTATTTAAGTGCAATTCCCAGGTCTGTGTATAAGTGTGGACTGTTCCTGTTTGCTTCACTTTGCTCCCTGTTAATATCCTGAGTGTGCCCCAGGTCAGATCGAGCTCTACACCCACCTGCCAGTGATGAAACAGTTGGTGGAGCAGCTGCAGCAGTGGGAATTCCGTGTCTGTGGAGTTTTCCTTGTGGATTCTCAGTTCATGGTGGAGTCTTTCAAGGTATCCATTTGGAATCTGTTGATTATTTTTGTAAAGAACAACAAGTCTAAGTTGCTCAGGGAGCTGGGTTTACCCAGAGGAAAAATTGCCACGTCCAAGGAGATCTGGCTGCTGTCACCATCTGCCTGTGACACAGCTTGCAGCAAGGACAGTCCCAGATGGATGTAAAGATCCAGCACTGTGAGAGTGGGACAGGCACAGAGGGATTGTGCAGTGAATGTTCACAGAGGCAAACCCCAGAGCAGCCTGCTCTGACCTGGAAGTGCCTCTGTTTGAGCAGCTGTAGGAGCCACATAACCTCCAGAAGTCCCTTCCAACCTAAATTCTTGTGTGATTCCACGAGAGCTTTCTCAGATCCCAAGAACAAGCAGGCCACTTTCCCCATTAGCAATAACTATACCAGGAAGGGTTTGGGTTTTCTTAATGCCCTTTGCAGTAGCAGATCCATATTTGAGGCTCCAAAAATTGAGGGGGTACTTGGCATCTCCTTTTTCCAGCACAGAGAATGATTCCTCATATGGCTTTGTGTCCATGTTCCATATATTCATTACCAGATTTGGCCTGTGGTTGAGTGTCCTGTGTGTTTGTCTTGTGTTTTTCTGTACTTTAATACATCATTTTTCATCCTCTTCAAGTTTATTTCTGGAATCCTGGCAGCTCTCAGTGCAATGATATCTTTGGAGATTCCACAGATTAACGTCATGACCAAAATGGATTTGCTGAGCAAGAAAGCCAAAAAGGAAATAGAAAAGTGAGTTCCAAAAAATTATTTACTCTGCAGTGTAATATACTGAGGCAAAGTTCACTGAAAGTTCAGTCTAATGTTTCCCACAATTTACACATACTCTTTTTGGAGTGGGAGAAGATGGATTTTGTTTATTTGAAACAATAATCTTTAAACATTTGGGTAGGATGCTTAGTTTAGTCAGAGTCAAAAGAATAGCTCTATATTTGTACTGATCTCTGAATTTTTCTATAAATAATTATCTTAGATCTTTTGTGTCATTCTGAACGACAGGCTTTCAGTGTTGATGATGACTTTTGTTTCTCCAGGTACTTGGATCCAGATATGTATTCTATGATTGAAGATTCTACGAGTATATTGAGAAGTAAAAGGTTTAAAAAACTGACCAAATCTATATGTGGATTGGTAGGTATATTGCTTTTGAGCTGGTACCCTAAAATTCACTACTGCTTTTTGCCTCTTTTAACTCAGTTCTTTATTTTTTCAGATTAGCATTAGATTGTTGATTCTACTGATGTGATACTCTTGGACTATAGCCAATACATTTTCTTTGAATTCTTTTCTGTTGGCAGTTTTGGGAATTGGCTTTTGCTGCTGTGTAGAACTTAGGGCTGGTAGCCAGCTGTTCTGAGTAGGGAATTGCCATTGGTTTACAGTGTGACTTTCAATGGTATTTTAGAAGCCCAGACAAATTAATGAGGTGGCTTAGAGTGCTGTGGTTGAGAACTGACTTTGTGCATTTGCCTCCCAACCTCCTTTGATGATCACAGATTGATGATTATGGGATGGTTCGGTTCCTGCCGTTGGATCGCTCGGATGAGGAAAGCATAAACATTGTTCTGCAGCACATCGACTTCACCATTCAGTATGGAGAAGATCTGGAATTTAAAGAGCCAAAGGTAAGGGACTGTTGGTGAGAAGATGAAAAATTAAAAAGTATCCATAATAAAAGTTGTAATATAAACATATTGCTTGCCTTGCTAATAAATTATTGTCTTAGTACAGTTCAAAATAAGCCATGCTTAGTCTTTTAGTGACAGTGCTTGTATCTTCATTTAGTTACAAAAGTGAAATCCTTTAGTATCATCTTGCATATGCAGATTGATCAAATGGTTGTTTAAAAGTATTGCTTTGGTTTTCAAAATTAACAGTTTTAACTTTCAAATGTCAGAAAGGACCACAGATCACTAAGGTTTTTTCCTGCATGACTGTTCAAAGTCCTCTGGTGTTCCCAGGAAGGTTTATATTTTTCTGGGTTGTTTTTTTTTGACAGGAATGTGAAGAAGATAAATCTGCTCTTGTGGATGAATACTTTCAAGATCATGTGGATGAGTAAAAAACATATGCAAACTGCTTTTGGTAAAAAATATAAATGAAATAAAAAAACCCCAACCCCCACACAAACACACAATGTTTTATCTGTAAGATAACTAATATTTATAGTGGAGAATGAGTTACATGACCTTGTAATTACTTTAATAAACAATTCTTTTTTTTTATGCTTGTGTGTGTTATAAAATACATAGGCTGGTATTCATACATATAAAAAAACAGAGCCAGAACTGGGCAAGAGGTTCAACAGACCAGCAACTCCTACATATCTAGAGGAAAAGGGCTCAGAAAAATCTGTATGTGGCAGATCTTGATCTGGCTGAATTAAACATTCAGAAGTTTGGGAGACTATTGTGGATTAATTCACCTCCAGCCTGCCATTGGGACGAGCCGTGCTTAGGGCGTGTTGAAAGGATAAACCCCAGCCCTGCAGCCGAATTATCGTGACTCACCTTCCACGCCTCCCATTTTGTCTCCCTGACTCATGCCGGGAGTCAGATACCGGGGGGCAAATTCAGCAACGCTGGGTCACAGGGAAGGTAATGATTTGATAGCAATTGGATAACACCTTAAAATATTGTATCCCTCTGAACACAACGCGTTGGGACGTCTCTAGTCCTTCCTAACACGAAGTGCCCCGTGCCGCCGGCTGGGCTATGCTGGAAACGCACAGGGGAAAACCAGCTGCGAGCGAAGCATCCCGGAATCCCTGCCCCGAGCGGGCGGTGCCCGACCAGAGCGCTGCCTCCCGGGAAACCCTCCCGGTACCGGCAGTGCCCCGGTAGAGCAGTGCCTCCCCGTGGCCCTTTCCCCGCACGGGCACAGCGATGCCTCCCGGGATCCCTCCCCGGTGCGCTGCCTCCGGGGCGGTGCACGGCTCCCGCTTCCCCTCCTCGCACCGCCTCTGCCGCTGCCTCATTTCCTGCAGCNGGCTGCGGGCTCTGGCCGGGGGCACTGCGGGGGGAAAGAGGGGCTACAGCTGCGGGGAGCGCTGCTGAGAGCGGGGAATGGCTCTTTATGGGAGGCTGCTGCAAGGCCGGCGCCTTCCTCTTCCTCCTCCTCCCCCTGCCAGGGATCCACCCGCAGCCGGGAGGGTGCGAGCCCCGGCGGAGAGCACAGCAGGGCTTTGCTCTGCCTTTGTTCACACCACCTTCCCTCCAGTGCAATAAATTGCTTTGTACACCCAGCCTCCCCCAGTCACATCCTCCTCTGCCCCCGATAAAAGGTGCGTTGTGAGATGAGGGATTCCCAGTGGCCTGGTACAGCACCCCGGAAACGTTTGGAAAGTGCCTAAAACTAAACTCACTAGTTGTTTAAAATCGGGTTTCCACGAAGAATTTGTTATATGCAGAAAGCTAGTTTGTTATTCACTTAAATCAGTTTTGTTGGTTTGTTTTGTTTGTTTTTTTTAAGCATTAAGCCTGGCTTTATTTATAATTATCTACTATTAATAGCCAGTCATGGAAATAAATTACATATTTTTTAATGACCAACTAACTTTCAGTGCAATGCCCCAAAACTCAGGCAGGAGAGTGGGGCTGTTACCCCTTGGTGCTGCCAGAATTGGGGTCAGGCAGCCTGCAGACCAACAACACAGATTTTATCCCATCTCTCACCACTGGCAGTGGTGGCTTTCCTGACATTCACCAGAATGGCACCAAGAGCTGGACCNCCTGGCTTTATTTATAATTATCTACTATTAATAGCCAGTCATGGAAATAAATTACATATTTTTTAATGACCAACTAACTTTCAGTGCAATGCCCCAAAACTCAGGCAGGAGAGTGGGGCTGTTACCCCTTGGTGCTGCCAGAATTGGGGTCAGGCAGCCTGCAGACCAACAACACAGATTTTATCCCATCTCCCACCACTGTGACTGGCAGTGGTGGCTTTCCTGCCATTCACCAGAACGGCACCGAGAGCTGGACTTAAATAGAAAATATCAATTGTTTGTGCAAGCTAAAAATGCTGGAAGCATCATAATGAATGAGGTTGTGACTCCTGTTTGATGAAGACACGGGGAGCACGTGATTGGATATGGAAATGTCTATTTTCAGTAGGATCAATAACCAGCTCTCCCTATCTCTAGGCTTACCACTCCACTCTCATGGACTCAGACACCAAGCTAATTGGGAACATGGCACTGCTACCCATCAGAAGCCAGTTCAAGGGCCCAGCACCTCGAGAAAGTAAGTTTATAATAATCTCTGAATTACTGGATGTATCTTATCATCTCAGGGGGCTCCTCTAAACCAGCCCCAGCAAGAGTGAGCAGAGTCACTGGTGGGAAATGAAAGGCTTTGCAGTTTAGAGAGGAGGAAAGTTTTCAACTACTTCAGTTGTGCAAATTGTAGGAGACAATTCTGCACAGATAACTGCTCTGTGTTAGTAGTTTGAGTAATCCAAGCCTCTGGCTGCTGTTCTGGTGCTTCCCCCTGTGCTCCTGAGCAGGGTTTGGAGAGGCTGTGGTGGTGTGAGGCCTCTGTGCCAGAGGAAGTGGGGGTTTAGCTGCAGAGAACTCACACTTCGGGCCGCGGCTGCTCTGAGGGACAGCAGCTCTTCATTGCAAAATGAAAATGAAAAAAAACTGAAATGAAGCTCCAGGCACCCCGACAGAGCCCACAGGCAGCCAGGCACAGATGCCCCTTCAACACCTGAACCTCCCAGAAATGGTGCTCCCCAGAAATGTGGTGGTTCAGTTTGGAAAGGGAAATGTAAAGGAAGCGTTTCTAGATTTAAGCAGACTTGGATGGTAGCAAGAGTCAGATTGTCACTGTGTTCTGATGGTAGCAAAAGTCAGATTGTCACTGTGTTCTGCTCCCCTCCTTTATAGGGGAGGATAGTGGGAAGTGACTGTGTTGGGAAGCTTTCTCCAAAAACATTTTTTCTACCCTTTTATGATGTTAAAACTCTGATGAGTTACTCAGAAGCGGTAGAAAAGTGGGGAACTGCTGAATTGCTGCTGTTTGTGAAGTGACATATCACAGGGGAAGGAGAAGGAAGTAGGAAACTTAAATATTACAGTCTGAACTCATGGTGTTTCAGAAGTTTTCTGTTATGTGGTGCTGACTTCTGCTTTTCATAAATGCCATGGTTTTGCTTTTGCAATAATCCTTATTTATGTATTTCAGTGAGAAAAAGTTATAACAGATGTAGTGTAACAGTGCACTGCTTAACTCTGTATCTCTTTTTTATTAGCTAAGGACACAGATATTATAGATGAAGCCATCTACTACTTCAAAGCTAATGTTTTCTTCAAAAATTATGAAATTAAGGTAATTTTTTGAGATACTGAGCATATTCTAGTTCTCTGGAGGGTTGGTGAATATAAATTTATGTTCAAGGAAGTAATTCTAGATCACAAAAACTCCAAACCACTTAATCTTTAAAGTTGGGTAAATGTAATGAATTGCAAATCCCTCTCTCATGGGGAAACTGTAGCCCAAAATGGCTTGAATTCGTTCCTGTTTCAGACTTTATCAGTTCCACAAAGTCCTGTAATCTAAGAGTTCCTGCTCTTGTTTTGCAGAATGAGGCTGACAGAACACTGATCTATGTGACCCTCTACATTTCTGAGTGCCTGAAAAAGCTGCAAAAGGTAAGAGAACTGAATTTCTGTGCAGGTGGGAAACAGTTCTGAGGATTGTTCTAAGGAAAGGATTTCCTGATATTCTCCTTCCAGGGCAACAAATAATCCTGTTCACCTCAGTCCCAGTTGTCACAGCCTCAAATACTCCAAGGCTGTGGATGTGCTGTGTTGCTCTTGATGAGTTTTCACGTTCCAGATTTGTAAAATCTTTGTGTCTAATGCTCTGTCAGCTTTTGTTCATAACTGCTAACCCATTGTTTGGTTCTTCCAGTGTAACTCCAAAGGCCAGGGAGAGAAGGAAATGTACACACTAGGAATCACTAACTTCCCAATCCCAGGGGAGCCTGGCTTTCCACTCAACGCCATTTACGCCAAACCTGCCAACAAGCAGGAGGAAGGTAAGGCTGACCCAGGGCCTCTGATTGTCACACTCTAAGAACTGCACTTAGAAAAATTACTGCTGAACCTAAATCTTCTGAGGGCAGCACAAGCTGGATTTTCTGACCTTGAGGATTCCCCTGGTTCCATAGATAAATTGGGCAAATCAGCTCAGCCAGCTGGGAGTCCCTGTAGATGTGAAATTCCCTCTCTGTTTTAAGCAGTGGTGTCTGATGGCTCCCTGTAGCACCCAGTTTGAGCTGGTGCTGCCCAGTTCACCCTGGTTTTCACTTTCAGAGGTGATGAGGGCCTACCTGCAGCAGCTGAGGCAAGAAACTGGCCTTCGCCTTTGTGACAAAGTGTTTGACCCCCAGAGTGACAAGCCAAGCAAGGTGAGAGTTCAGTGGCATCACCACACAGGTAATGAGAGGTTGGGGGTGTTTTCTCACATGTGGAGAGAAGTGAGGTGATGGGGTGAGGGTCAGGGGTGGGTAACTGCAGCCAAGCCTGATTTCACAGTGAAATGGCAGCTGCAAGTTACCAATAAATTTAATCTAATGTGATATGACAGCAAATGCCAGTTTGGGTTAGTTTCAAAAGCAGGGCAGTAATAAGAGGTGTCTGGTTCAGCTCTTCAAAGCACTGCACATCTGCTCCTGGCTGGGCTTGCAGAGGGAGTTCACAAGCACGAGAGGTGCTGTTTCTTTTCCCAGGCAGCTCTGATTTGAGAGCTGCTTTGAAGTAAATTGTTTTGCCTCATACCCAGATTGAAAAAAAATCGCTAATCAATGAATGAGTCACCTCCTGAGTGTTCACATGTTTCATGTGCAAATGTGACTGCATTTAATGTCAAAATTACTTAGGCTAATTTAGTTTCAAAGGCATGGCTTCCTGATGCATCCCTCACTTATGATTGTATTGGAATAAAATATAGTAGAAGCAAAATAAGAGAAAGAAGAATTTCCCATTTTAATTCTAAGTCCTGTAATAAGAACTCATTCCTATTGTCTTGTTCACCTCAATTCCAGTAGAAACCAGTGTGGAGAAAGAACTATGTGTAAAACTAGAGCCTTAAATATTTGTTGCGTGTCAGAGACTGAATACTTTAAAGTCAGTGGAAACCACTTCTGCAGATTTTTTCTGACTCTGTACTTCCTTCTGCAGTGGTGGATCTGCTTTGTGAAGAGGCAGTTCATGAACAAGAGTCTCTCAGGCCCTGGGCAGTGAAGCAAAAGTGGCAACAACTTTAAGCATTTCCACTGCAAGATGTTCAAGTCTTTTGCCTTTGTTTTGGATACATTTTGTACCAAGGAAGAATTAAGTGCTTATGAAGTTAAAAAAAAAAAAAAAGAGAAAAAAACCAAACCTGTCAATGAGTGATAGAAGGAGGGAGAGCAAAAAGCTAAGTTGTGTAAGCAAATATTATTAAGCTGGTGCTTAATAAGTGATTTCTAACGTGCTGTTTCAGATGCAAGCTGCTTTGTAATCTTGACTACAGCATTTAAAACAGGGCTTGTATTTAAGAGAAGAAATGGGCTTGGCTGTGGGGCAGGGGAGCTGTGTCATTGCTCTGCTGGCTGGAGTCTGGGTGTCGTATGTCCAGGGAAAACAGACCTCTCACGCTGTGTTGTCCAGTGCAGTGATTTTTACCTTGTTTTCAATAAAATTTGCTTGTAATTAATGTGGTAACTACCGTGTGTCTTATGAACAGCTTTCAAAGAAATCAGAGGTGGGTTTTTTTTTTTTGTTTGGGGCTTTTTTGTGAAAGGCTTTGGGGTGACTTAACTGTGGCCTTCCAGGAATTGAAGGGTGCCAACAAGAGCCAGGAGTGCCAGGACAAGGGGAAATGGCTTCACACTGTCAGAGGGCAGGTTTAGATTGGATTATGAGAAAGAAAATCTTCCCTGTGAGGGTGGGAAGGCCCTGGCACAGGGTGCCCAGAGAAGCCGTGGCTGCCCCATCTCTGGAAGTGTCCAAGGCCAGGCTGGATGGGGCTTGGAGAAACCTGGGATAGTGAAAGGTGTCCCTGCGCATTGGTGGAACGAGATCATTTTTAAGGTCTCTTCCAACCCAAAGCATTCTGTGATTCCATGATTTCTGCGTAACGTTCATCAGTAGGAAGTGAATCATTCTTACTGAAAATTGGGATTAATACAGGGCCTTGCAGTTCACAGCCATTTACCTGTTTATTTAGCAGTGTCTCCACAGAGCTGTGCTCCCAAAATGCCTTTACAGGGTAACACAGGCAGATCCCACACAGCTGGGTCTGTGGCCGCCTTCAGGCACTCACAAACTGGTAAAGAGCGGCTGTTCTGATAATTTCTGGAATAACACAAATCCACTTTTTTTAGTTTATTCAGGTTTTGTTCCTTCGTGGCAGGACTCGTGTCACAATCACCACACAGCACCAACCCGCTTTTAGTGTTACCTGAAGCCCAGTGCTCTCTGGTATTTGTCTGCTGAGAGCCGTGTTCCTCTCCCAATAGCAGCAGTGGCACATTCAAACAGGAAGTTCTCACTGATTCCATTTTTAGGAATGGGATAGCCATATTTTTGTAATAAAGGCGGGAGAATAAAGTTTATGATTCATCTCTTAGTCTATCCTTGTAGTTAACGGTAGGCTTACGAGGCATTTCCCAGAAGAAATGTAGGTTTTGCAAGGTCTTTCCAATTTTTACGGACAGAGCATCGTTACCTCGGAGATCTCAGTCACATTTAGCCGCAACAACCACCGGCGTATTCGCAGAAGGACAAGCGGCGAGCTCGGGAGCTGTGGCGGCACGGGCAGTGCGTGTCTCGCACCAGAGCCCCGCAGGACAACGCATCCCTCAGAGCGGAGCCCGCTCCGCGCTCTCCCCTCACGCCCGTTCCCGCCGCCGCGAGGGGTCCTGGCCGCGGGCTGCCCTCCGCGCGCCTGTCGGGCCGCGCAGGCACCGCCTCGGCCGCCTGCAGGCGGCGGCGCGCGAGGACCCCTCGGTGGCGCCATTTTGGAGTGGCGGCGGCGGCGGCTCCGTGCCCGGTGCCTCGCTCGGGGTCTCTCCCGGTTCCTCTCCCCGCCCCGTCCCGTCCCCTCCGCGCCGCCGGCGGCAGCATGAGTGTGGTGGAGCACGTGCGCGAGATGGCGGCCGCCGGGCTGCACTCGAACGTGCGGCTGCTCAGCGGGCTGCTCCTCACCATGAGCGGCAACAACCCGTGAGTGCCCCGCCGGCAGGGGGCGCGCGGGGCGCGGGCTGTGAGGGGAGCGGGGCCGCTCCTGGGCTCTCCCTGTCCCTGTCCCTGTCCTCATCCCTGTCCCTTCCCTGTCCCTATCCTTGTGCTCTCCCTGTCCTTCTCCTCATCCCTGTCCCTTCCCTGTCCCTATCCTTGTGCTGTCCCTGACCTGCCATGTCCCTATCCTTGTCCCCATCCCTGTCCTTGTTCCTATCCCTGTCCTGTCCTCTCCCGGGAATGGATCCCACCTCTGTTTGGCTATCAGTTCCTCCGAGGTGCCCGCTATAGCATGGGTGTCGTGGCATAGAATCGTAGAATCACTGAAGGGACCTTCAAGATTGTTTTGTTTTACCCCTCCTGCCTTGGGCAAGGACACTCTCCACTATCCCAGGGTGCTCCAAACCCCATCCAGCCTGGCCCTAAACACCTCCAGGGATGGGGCAGCCACAGCTGCTCTGTGCCAGGGTCTCACCACCCTCACAAGGAAGAATTTTCCCTAATATTCAATCTAAACCTGCCTTCTGTCAGTGTGAAGCCATTCCCCCTTGTCCTGTCACTCCAGGCCCTTGTAAATTGGTTCTCTCCTTGCTTTTTGTCTCCCTTCAGGTCCTGGAAAGCCACAGTTGGGTCATTTGTTCTGCACACACATTAGGAGTGCCATAAAAGGGATCTGTATAATGTGGGAGTAGAGATTAGGACCAGAACAGCTGTACAAGGAGCTGGGTTGCCTTTTAAACTTGAGTCCTTTCAGACAAAACTCTGTTCTGAAATCTGAGCAGGTGAAATGCTGGATCCTTACCTAATAAAAGGTGAATGCATCCCAGGAGAAAGTTGCAGTGTAATGGACACTGACAGCCTGTGGCTTGCACAGAAAGGATGGGGGTAGTGGCCAGGCAGCCAAACATTGAGCTGCTGTTGCTGGTGAGGTGTCAGGAGTGGCTGTTGGATTTGTTTGTTTACAGATAAAAGAAATTGGTGAGATAACCCCTGTGTGAGGAGTCAGTGCTGTTACTCAATGGTCCTTCCAGTGCAGTAAAGAAGCAGTTGCAAGTTGAAGCCAGGCAAACCAAAGCTACAAATACTTTGGGTCTGTAAGGTTTTGATTCTTGTGCAGCCATCTGATCTCAGCCTTTCTGCCTGCATTTCTTCTAGGGAACTGTTCTCTCCCTCTCAGAAGTACCAGCTCCTTGTCTACCATGCAGACTCCCTGTTCCATGACAAGGAATACAGGAATGCTGTCAGCAAGTACACCATGGCCTTACAGCAGAAAAAAGCCTTAAGTAAAACCTCCAAAGTCAGACCTTCTACTGGGAATGCTGCATCAACACCCCAAAGCCAGGTATTTTAGAACTGATAATGTGCTGCATCAAGTGTTCATAACCCCCTTCCAATTAACGTTGCAGGCTCAATATTCACAGAGCCACTGATGCTGGAAAAGATCCTTGAGTCCCTGCCAAGTCCCTCACAAACCACATCCTGAGCATCACCTTTACATCTCTGTTAAATACCTGAGATTGTGCATTTATCCTGTCAGATAAACCTGACATTTAAGGCTGATTAGTGTGATAATATCTGTGGTGTTTTCTAATGCAAAACCTAAAATGGACTCCAACATGAAATTTTTCTGTATGTGTACTTCATGCTTTTAAATTAAAGACTGGAACAATATAAACTAGCAGTGAGTTGCATTGCTAACTTACATGCACCAGATATTTTTCAACACATTATAAATATTTATGAGGAAACCTTATTAAAAGTTTCATACCTGATTAAACCAACGTTGTATTTAAATCTTTTTTATTTCAGTGTTTACCGTCAGAAATTGAAGTGAAATACAAAATGGCTGAATGTTACACAATGCTGAAGCAAGATAAAGATGCCATTGCTATTCTTGATGGGATTCCTTCCAGGCAGAGAACTCCAAAGGTGAGTTCTGGCACATTTTTGTCACAGGTTCTTGGTCAGTGTATTTCTAGGGCAGAATATAGTATAAAGGTTTAATGGCATTATGTCCTTTTTATGATTAAATATTGTTTAGTAGCATTTCCTGAATTTAAATTAGCTAATCTAGATCCTTTTCTTTAAAATCATACCAATTTTGTATTTCCTCTGTTAGAAAGAATTAAAAAAAAAAATGAGAGGAGTTAAATGTTTTTGTGCATCTTTATTAACTTCTTGTATAGTTGGAACAATACCAAATCCTTGAAAGGCTGGAGACTTTGGCAAGTAGAAGGTTTGCTAGTGCTCCATCTTTTAAAATCTTTTAATCCTTTTCAACAACAGTTTAGATAATGTTAAATATTTAGATCCCTTTGTGGTCTGCAGTGCCAAATCTGTGGAGTCTTTGCTCGCTGGCTCTGTTACTCAGAAGGGCTTAAAAGATTAACACATCAGATCAGTCAACTGTGTTTCATGTTAAATTGTCCTAAAAGTGTACCTGGCTTAAACTCCAGTTAATGTCAGAGTGTTCTGACCAACTTGCAGAACAGAAAAAGAAGAAAAGATTGAGAAAAGCAAACTCTCTGCCTATCTAGGCCATTGAATGAAAGTGCTGCAGCAGAAACCAGCTGTTGTGAGTAGCCCAGATAATTTCTGGTCTTTGGTCAATCATTCAGAAGCTGGATGGAAACTTTCTCTCTTGCTAAGCTAGTTCAAACACTTCCACGGGTACAGAGAGATTCCTGGGAGGGACTGTTTAATGGACATTCAGATCCTTCTTGGCATCATGTACGAGCACTTTCCCATCTTTTGACTTCTTTGCTGCAAAACACACATTTCAAGGTGCACTGTGCACATACAAAAGAATGTAGATTTTATTTTGTACTCAGAAAGAAACCACAGCTCTCATTCTGTACTGAGTGCTCTCAGAAATGCAGGTTTTTTTGTCCTCTGCCCAGAACAGAGGCAGGCAGGCTTGAAGACAGAGTTGTGACCTTTCTTAGTGATTTTCTCCTTCCTCACCTGGACTGTCCCCACGTTTTGCTGTCTGCAGATCAATATGATGCTGGCCAATCTCTACAAGAAGGCGGGCCAGGAGCGCTCCTCGGTGACGAGCTACAAAGAGGTGCTGAGGCAGTGTCCCCTGGCCCTGGATGCCATCCTAGGTGGGTGTCTGCACTCTGTGAGCACTGCAGTCTTCAGCCCTGGTAAAATTTGAATTTACACTTCTGTAGCTGTGTTGCATTTGCATGTCCTACCCACATTATAGAACTTGTAAGAAGCCCTGTAGCCAGCTGTTAGTGCTTGTCAAGGGAGGGAGTTTCTGCTCCTCAGACAATTTGTATCAAAGGCAGTTTTGGGTGGCTGACATTGATGTATGAACCCCTCTAAACAGGGTTGCTCTCGCTGTCGGTGAAGGGAGCAGAAGTGGCCTCCATGACCATCAACATAATCCAGAGCATTCCCAACTTGGATTGGCTCTCTGTGTGGATCAAGGCTTATGCCTTTGTGCATACTGGAGACAACACCAGAGCCATAAACACCATTTGGTAAGAGTTGAAAGACTGTGGTGCAATCAAATCATATATAAATTCTTACATGTTGTGATACTCAAAATGTCATCTATAAATAATGGGCATTTTTTTCCCCTTTAAGCTCTTTAGAGAAGAAATCATTGCTGAGAGATAATGTGGACTTGCTGGGGAGCTTGGCAGACCTATACTTCAGAGCTGGAGATAATAAAAACTCTATCCTAAAATTTGAACAAGCACAGATGCTGGATCCTTACCTGATAAAAGGTGAGTAAATCCTGAGAGAAGGTTGACCTGAAGAGTAACAGTTACACGCAGTGGGATATTGTATATTTACCCAGCTTTTAGTTCAGAATTAACATTCAGAAGCTGCATGTCTTGAACCCTTCCAGGTAGTCACACAGTTTAAAGTAGGTGCTTGTGGGTTTTGTGGCTTTATTTCTTGTGAATTAATTCCCATTTCTTGAGGACTGATCCCCAACGTGTCTCTTTAGGAATGGATGTTTATGGTTATTTATTGGCCCGCGAGGGTCGGCTGGAGGATGTGGAGAACTTGGGCTGCCGGCTCTTCAATATTTCTGACCAACACGCAGAGCCCTGGGTGGTGTCTGGGTGAGTTGTTTCCTTTCTTCTCTCAGTTTGCTGGATGTGGTGGGTCACAGCTGACACAGTGGGTTCAGCTTGTTTTGTTCAAGGTGCTTTTCTTTCCTGTCTGTTCCATTCTTGGGTAACTTATATCAGCTCTCTGAAAATACCTATAGTGTTTGTTTTCTGTATGTTTAATCTATGCGTTACCAGTGCAATGCCAACAGCATATTAAATAGTAACAGTTTTAATATTTAAACTGGGTTTTTTTATATTTCTAAAGGAGTTTCTTCAAATGCAAGAAGCCCAGAACCCCCGTGACTCCACACAGGCACCGCAGGCAGCGCAGATTTACAATCCCTCTCCTCTCTCTGTAGGTGTCACAGTTTCTACAGCAAACGATACTCCCGTGCCTTATACTTGGGAGCCAAAGCCATCCAGCTGAACAGCAACAGCGTGCAAGCCCTGCTGCTGAAGGGAGCAGCCCTGAGGAACATGGGCCGGGTGCAGGAGGCCATCATCCACTTCCGAGAGGCCATCCGCCTGGCGCCCTGCCGCCTCGACTGCTACGAGGGTGAGCTGGGCAGCTGCTCCAGCTGCTCTCCCCCAGGGCTGCTCTCATGCTGCTGATGAGGCAGGGAGTGAACAGTTCTTTCCTCCTGTTGGCTTTCTAGGGAATATTTGTCTTGGTTTGAACGGCAGGTGTGTGCTAAGGAAGGCAGGAGCTTCCCTTGGAATGGAGAATGGAAATCTCCCTACAACAAATTATTATAATTTTGAAATTAAGGGGGCTCTCAGGAAAAGATAGGGGGATAGGAATAACAGTTCTTTATTAGGAGAACTAAAATAAAACAAGCATGCAGTATTACAAGAAAAACAAACCCACTGCAGAGTCAGAATCCAACCTGACACCCTGTGGGTCAGGGTGTTGGCAGCAGTCCCATTAAATGGTGGCTGCACCCCTCCTGCCGTGGCAGATGGGGCTCTGGTGGAGCAGTGATCCTGTAGAAAGGTGCAGCCCTCTGCTGAAGGTCCAGTGGAGAGAGATGGCCTGGTCTTCCTCTGGGAGTCCAGTGGAAAAGGCTGATTTGGTGTCCCAAATCTCAGGTTTTGAGCAGCTCACTTTTGGATGATGACATTAACTGATGGTTGGTTCTGCTGGGAGCTTTGTTTTGTCATACATGGTGAAATACTTAAATCTTGTTGATCTCAGCAGCAGCTTCAAGTAGTGAAGAGTATTAGTTGTCTCAGTATTGGAATTGGACAAAAGCATTAGATTAGATGTACTTAGGGTTGGGTTTTTTTTCAGTGCCTGACATTAATAAACATCAAGTCAGTCATCTGTAGAATGAGTATGTTGACATGCTCAGATTCACTTTCTCAATTGCAATTTGTATTTGCTTATTGGAGTGTCAGCTGTTCAGCACCCAAGTGCAAATAACAGTGGAGGGCTGAGTGCCTGTGGTGCTGACCCGAGCCCTGAGGTGTTTCCATCTGACATCACCAGGTCTCATCGAGTGCTACCTGGCATCCAACAGCATCCGTGAAGCCATGGTGATGGCAAACAACGTGTACAAAACCCTGGGGGCAAATGCACAGACCCTCACCCTGCTGGCCACAGTCTGCCTGGAGGACCCAGTCACGCAGGAAAAAGCAAAATCCTTGCTGGACAAAGCTCTCACACAAAGACCTGACTACATTAAAGCTGTGGTAAAGAAAGCAGAACTTCTCAGTAAGTTCCTTTTCCCTCCCTTGTTGGTTTTTGTTTAAAGATGCCCTTGGACGTGGAAGGGTGTGCTGAGGCCACATCGATGGGAAGGGGACAACAGTGATGATACAGTCCAGGGGTTTATCAGTTCTACCCTGAAGGAAAAATCACAGGAATTATAATTATACTTAAAGCAATTGCAAACAAAACGTTTTGACTTCAAAGTAGATGTAATTGTGAATGTAACAGCTATTGCAACAAAAAGTCATTGTTTAGAGTTACCTTGCAGGAAATAGAGCAGGTCTAGGGGGACAAAGAGCCTCGTGTTGGGAGCACTGAACACTTTTTCTAGGTTTGTCTCAGCTGTTGATTAAAGCAGTAGTTCTGCCTGTGACCAGGTAGAGAGCAGAAGTATGAAGATGGGATTGCCTTGCTGAGGAATGCCCTGGCCAACCAGAGTGACTGCGTCCTGCACCGCATCCTGGGGGACTTCCTGGTGGCTGTCAACGAGTACCAGGAGGCCATGGACCAGTACAGCATAGCCCTGAGGTACAGCACACCCTGAGGCTGCAGGAGGTTTGGAGGAACCAATAACTGAGTGAAAAGATGAGCTACTCATTGATTAGGATGAGAATCAGAGGTGGCTTTGTGTCATTCTCCCTTAAAACGAGCAAAACCACACAAATGACACCCTGGTGATGAATTCTTTGGGCTTAAGGCTTCCAACTGAGAAGTGCAAACTGTAGGCACTGTATTAATGCTAAATATGTCACTAGGCTTGTGACTCCTTGGCTAACAAAAGGATTAAGGCATGGAATTATTTATAGTTATTAATTATTTTATAGTCAGACTTTAGGATCCATTCCTTTACACCAGAAGGTGCATATAAAAATGAGCTGTTTGATAAATTTAAATAGTATGATTCAATTTAACATAATCTAAATGCTATTTTAGGCTGTTACTTTGTTAAATAGTCCCATGTTTTGATTGCAACATCTTCAAGTTGCCTTAAATCCAGCACATTATGTCCCCTCAAACTTGCATGGCTTAAATGGGTCAGCTGGTTTTTGCCTGCATGGATTATATTTAGTCAGAGTCATTTACATTTTTACTGCTTTCATGTTACTTTATAATTAGTTGGGAGAGGTGACTAAGTTTTCTGGGAGAGTGGGATGTTTAGATAAATGCATTCTTGGGGATCAGAACTGTTTTATAAAGAGATTTAAGACTGTTTCAGCAGCTCAAGGGGAAGTTGCATCATCATCTAAAATAAGCTTCCTGATGATGTTAAACAGGAAGTGCAGACAACAGGATGAGGTTTTATTGTTACTCTTTACACTGAGGCCATGAAAGAGAAAAAAGTTTCAAGATAATGCTGTATTTTTCTTCCTTTCTTCAGTTTGGATCCAAACGACCAGAAGTCACTGGAAGGATTGCAGAAGATGGAGAAAGAGGAGAGTCCAACAGATGCCACCCAGGAAGAAGATGTGGATGACATGGAGGGAAGTGGAGAAGAGGGGGACTTGGAAGGCAGTGACAGTGAAGCAGCTCAGTGGGCAGATCAAGAACAGTGGTTTGGGATGCAGTAAAAGCCTCCTGCTGCTGGTTTTGGCACCTGAACTCACCACTAGGGCCACTCTCCTTAGAAGAACAGAAACTATGAATTTTTTTTTTTCAGAAGCAAAGGACTCCTGTTTTGTTTTTTTAATAGACTCTGAAACGAATTAATAGTTCTGTGCATCTCAGTACTGTGGAGATTCTTGATGCTTCTTATTTATTAAGTGTAAGGGACTAACTGCACCCTGTGTTTGCAACTTTCATTTTGAAAAATTCCTGCTAAAACTAAAACCATCAGAGTCTGAGGTGTGTATTGAGCCTGTTGTTTGGGATGAAATCAGTGTCTGAGTTCTGTCCAGGTGTGCTTGGGCAGGTTGTAAATACAGTGGTTTGTACTCCTTTGTGGGAAAGGTCTTGCTGATTTATGCAACCATTTGATTTTGGGGAGCTGCTCCTGGTGAAGTCTGGGGGAGCTACTTGAGTTGTTGCTAAAAGCAGCATTTTTCTTTTGCTGTGTTGGTTGAATTAATTTGTCTTTTTCTAGGGCATTACCTGTCCAGGATAAATTTGGGACAATAGGCACCTTGGACACTTTTTGTAGCTGACTGATTTCTCTGTGTACAGGATTGAGCCAGTGGTGGAGAATTAAAATCATTCCTTCAACCTTTACTAAACCCTGCAATCAAATCTGTACATGAGCATTTATTTTAAAATGCAGCTTAGTTTTATTTCAGTATGTTCCTGGAAGGTTTTGCAGCAGTGACTCAAAGCACTTTACATTCTGTGTACAGCACTGACATTTAAAATGCTATAAAAAGAATTCATCCCCCTTCCCTTGCACTGCTGGAGAAATGTAAAATTATGCAAATACACATATTGTCCTGTTTTTTCCATGTTTATATACTTCCTGCTTTTGTCAAGTAATTTTTGAATTCATGTCTTTTCCCCTCACCTTTTGAAGCAAAATTGCTTCATGTACAAATTCCCAACCTCAGCATTTCAAGGGTGAACTGCTTTGGGTAATCTAGAAACTGTTTCAGTTCTGTGGGTTTGATGTGTGGGAAGAGGAATTACTTATTTTTCTTACAGTTCTGATTTCCTCAGTCTTTACCAAAGCGTGGTTTTTTAATCTTTATATCGAGAGTTTAAATTCCTTTTGTATTTATTTTGTTACCACAGGTATGCTGGAGCACACAGACTTTTTAGAAAGCTAAAAAAAATAGTTTTGAGTATCAGCATGGAGGAAAAATGACTTTGTTACAAATACATGACATGGAAAAGGAGCTTCTCCCTGAAAGGCAGATAAGGGTAAAATACCCCTCTGTGATGTTGCATCAAAAATGCACAACAAAAGAGGCAGATTCTTGTCTGTTTTGGAAATGTTCTGCTCTGTCATGGCTTACAGAGGAGGAGTCCAAGAGTTCATCCATTTAAGAAAAGAAAACAGCTGCTTGTCTGTTCTCTCTGGAATTCTGTGGGCTTCAGAGTTTCCAAAATACCAAACTGAGTTATGGTTATTTGAAGGTGATAGGGGAAGAAGAGCAAAGCAAAGCTGTCGTGGCAGTTGGGTTGGCAGAAGCTGCTCCTGCTCTTCAGGAAGCAGCTCCACCAAATGCATCTCAGGGAGGGCAAATATTGCATTAATGACTTTCTGGCAGGGGAGAGGCCTCGTCCTGTTCCTCTCTTTGCTTATGAATTGGGATGCAGTGAATGAGTGAATGGATTTCAGCTCGTCACATGTCTCATAACACAAAAAACGTGCAAGCATATTCAAAGCATCTATTTTGATATAAAAAAAGCTTTGCTTTCTCCTCACACTCAGCATTCACCAGGCATATTCTGCAGCTGAAAGCTGGGTGGCTGCTTTAGCTTTCTAGTTGTATTCCAAACCTCTGCTGTGGATGAAAATTGAGTTGCTTGTGTTACTAAACTAAAGACAGGGTACATTTAATTGTGATGAGGAGTATATGAGATATGGGATGTATTTTTCAGCCATTTTATGCTAATGGTTCCTTTGAATAGCTCATTCATTTCAGGTGGAAACCACTGGCTTGACACATTTCTCTGAAGTATTTACATAGAGGAGGAAACTGGAGCCACAGCTCTATTGAGTGTTTGTAGATTATCTGATAATCTCTGCTTTTAGAACAGACAGGAAACTAAAACTACTTCAAGATGAGTCCTTAGGTGCAGCTTGAGCAAACAAGTCCAGAACACCTTGAGATGGCTGTCAAAAGTGATTTGTGTCCTCAGAGCTTTGGTTTTCTGGGAACTTGGTTCCTTCCTGAAAATGAGAAGTTGTGAGAGATGTTCTGCAGGTGAAGCCTGGTGAGTACCTGATGTGTTGGGCTTACAAAGCTGTGTGTGATCTCTGCTAAGAGCTGCCTGTGGAACCTTGAGCTGCCACAAATGCTGAGATTGTATATAGAGATATATTTGGCCCTCTCTTCAGAATCCTGGAGGGATTCTGCTTGCCTATTAATGATCATGCCTTCATTACTGCTTTAATTTTAGAATGTGATCTCTGGTTCTGCAGAGGTCTGGCACTCTCCAGTGCAGTTACAGGCATTTAGTTCAGGGAATATAACAATTAGCCCTTAATAAGCAGCTGACCTCATTCCCTCCCTCAATCACATGGAAAGATCACAAAGCCAAGAACTGAAGTTCAGGCTGTGTTAGATCAGTGAAACACTTTGGACATGGGGCAGGAAATGTGTTGCCATCCAGTTGCACTGTGAAGTGTTGGTGTGTCTGAGGTGCTGGGCTGGGAAGAGCAGAGTGTCCCTGTGCCTGAAATCCTGGAATTTAAATCACATATTTCATTATTAGCTTCTAACTCTCTCCTACTTTGACAGGAAGTGATGGGAAAGGGACAGAATTTCTTCAAGCTGTACAGAGACTTGGGTAAGGGCTAAAAGGCTGAATTTACCAGAATCTGAAAGCAGCACATTCATGGTGTGGTTAGAAATTGCCTCAATAATGCAGTTACTCCTATCACGTGCTGCTAACACCTGCAATACTGGCAGTGTTTCTAATTCTGAAAATTCCTAGATATGGGAATTCTGGAATTGTGAAGCAGAAATAAGGAGGGACTGAGGACTTCTGGCCAGGGTTCTCTGTTGAACCAGAGTGCTGCTGCTTTTCCTGCAGCTGCTGATTTCAGAGAGGTTTTTGATTAACTAGGACTTTTTTTTCCCCCCTTTCAGTAACTGTCTTCCTCATTAAGCCTCTTTGTGTGGTGATTCTTCCCTCCTTGCTTTTCAGGAGCTCAGTGATGTGGAAACTGATCCATCCAGGGCAGAAGCAGGCAGGATTTCTGATTCAGCAATCCTTATTCCCTCATTTAGATCTCAGTGGTAAGGAAATCTCAAAGGCTGTGTCTGCCATTGTCATTTCAAGTTACACAAACATACCACAACCAAATATATTTTAAAAACCCAGATCTGCAGTCTCCCTGGGTCTTAAATTTAGTGACCTTAGGAGGGCTTAAACTCAGTATAAACCTATGATTTCAAATTAAATAGCCTTAGTTTGTTAAAATGTCCTTTGGAAGCTGGCCAAGAGGAGGCAAAGGTGTATGTAAGACTGGGTGTTTGGGGAGGAAATAGATAATAAAATACAGTTATTTTGGTGCAAACAATTTAGGAAAAAAATAAAATACTCACCTGGGGAACTTCAGTGTAACAATTTATATATTAAGGAAAGTCCTTTGGCCAGTCCATAGCTATCACTTGATGGAACAACAAAATAGAAAGAATAATCTGTTTTCACTCTCACAGGCTTGAGCCTGGCCTTTGCTTTGGGGTTTGGGTCCCCATGGATGTTTCCTCTGTTCAAGCCTCCCTTTCCAAGAGCTTCCAGAGGACTTTGTGAGTTTGGAGCTCAGATTCCTTTTCCTCCCCCCTCATCCCCTCCAAACAGCCATGTGCAAACAGGCTGATGGTTTGGGGTGAGGTACAATCCTGGAGACTGATAAATTGATGTCCAAAGTCTTCTCTGCACTTCCATGTGGGTATATTGTTGGGATGAAATCTTTCAGAAGACTTCTTCAGGTGCTCAGAGCTTCTCTCATTTCTCACCCACTCTCTTGGGGATGGATGTGGGCTCTGATCACACTCAAATTCACCTCGAGGTAAGAATAGGGATATTTCCTGCCCTCTGTATTTAGAGTTTAATGTAATTTGTCCATAATGCCTCATAAGTGGAGCTGTGGGGAGTGGTTTCTTTGCTCTGTGCTGCCGGTGGCTCATCCATGTGCTGCTTTCGAGCTGGGGGTTTGCAGGGAGGAGGAGGAGGGGGAAGCTGTTTATTTCAGCATCTCTCACCACATACTCTTGCACTGAGCACCTTGGCAACCCACTGAGCATCACGTTCTCCTCACATGCCTGTTCTCCAGCTGGGGGGACTCATTCTGCTTAAACTCGCAGATCATCATTTAAAGAAATGTCCAAAAGTGAGGTGTGAGCTGGGGCGAGTTTGCTCTGTCTGAACGCGGAGCTGCTGGCACCAGCCCAGGAATGCAGCACGGGCTGAACGATTCCCATCCTCGCCGAGCTTTCCTCTGGCACCGGCGCTGGGGACAATTTCCAGGGGCAGAGAAAAGGGGCGGTAGGGGCAGGGGGGAGCTCCGGGGAACGCTCGGGGGAGGTGTTCGTGGGGGGATCCCCGGCTCTGGCCGAGCCCTGCGGGCCCGGGCTCCAAATCCGGCTGCGGGAAGGGAGAGGAGGGAGCGCGGGGCCGGGCTCTGACAGCCTCAGCACTGCCAGAGCAGGAAGCAGCCGCCAGCTCCATGCGTTAACGCAGCCTTCACCATCCTGGAGCTGCCGGACCATGGAATTCTACCCTCGTGGTTCTAAACCTCTCACACTCGGTCTCGGATGTGTCACCTCATTCGGATAGCGCTGTTTGCCAGCAGGGGCTGGAGGCTGAGGCGTTACATTCAATATAAAACACATTCCTGAGTTGTCTCTTATTCCAAACAAAATCTGGTGCTTGGGCTTTGGAGCAGAGCATTACAGGACACTTGGGAATTCCAGCTTTTACCCTGGGAGTGCTTTAGCCTTGGCCAGCAGCAGCCTTGTGAGCTCGTGGTTTGGGGAAGGGAGCGAGCCCAGCCTGCCAAGCACTCCCAGCAGGATGCTCGTGGTGTGCTTTGGAGCAAACACATCTGGCTCATCTTCCTTTTGCCTACGGAAAGGGAAGAGACCAGGAGCTACTTTAGGCTGGGGCAATTTAGAAAATAGGAAAGGACAAAAAAAAAAAATATATATAAAGATGTAGTTGGGAAAGAATTGTTTATTTTACGTTTCTCAGAGGGATTTTACAAACAATGGAGCATTTTAAAAAAACTGAGTGATCAAAGTACTTGACAGTGTCCCTTAAATACACACACAAGCCCCTGGACAGAGGAAATCACACCAGTGAGGAGGTCAACACTGCCGAGGAGCAGCTGCATCTGCATAGTTCTAGGAGGAAAGACTGCAATGGTGTTGGTGCTAAAAGGTGTCATCCTGGCATTAAAATAAGAGCGCGCTGCAGTGCCTGAGCACGGACCTGCAGGAAACAAAGTGCATCAAATAACACGCCGAGCACGTATTGTAGAATAAATTTATTTACCTGATACAAATGAAACTAGGTGTGATGCTCCTTACTGTCAGCATGTCAATAGACAATTGATCTTATTTACAACTTCTAAAGGTCACACATGCAGCTGTGGGAACTGGCTACGTCGTTGTTGCTTTTTTAGATAAATGCATCACGATATTTTGTATTGCACCAACATCTGTCTTACTGCCTTAGATTTAAATAAGTTACATTACAGTGCAAAAGAGGTTGATTTGCACAGATGATGATAAAAAAATCCAACGTTATGAAGTGGAGGCTTACGGTTTAACATTCATCTGTAATCGTTTCCATGGATTTATAAATAGGAGAGCATTGTACAGAAGCTGTTGGAGTAGGATGTTTGGATGATACAATACAGAGAGAGATCCGTCTACAACCCAAGGCATGCATTATCTGATATTGTACATTGTATAAACTGACATTTTACATACAGGAATATGGAAATTGGCTGACAGCTCCGCAATTCTTGTTCAAGGATAACCAAACTCTTCTCCATGCAGCACAGAAACCCAACTTCTCTGGAGAGAGTTCCGACTTGGAAAGCTATATTGCACGTTTGTACATCTGTATCATGAAGTCCTAATGGTACCACACATTTCTTCCACAGAGAACACAATGAGTTTTGTTTTTAGGGAAAGCAAAGAATCTTTACACGATACATGCAGAAGTTTTGGTAGATGTGTTGCTAAAAACACATGCACGCAACAAAACAACCTTACATTTCTGCAAAATTGTTTAGGAAGCGATTACTCCAGTATTGCTGAAAAGGAAAGAAAGAAAAGGCATCAGTTAATGAAAGGATGAATGCTAAGTCTCATTATACAAGCAAGACTAAGATAACAGTGACAGAAGAAAGAATGTTAAGTTTGGTAACCGGCTGCTCTGGCATTGAAGGGACACTCTCAGGTTACTTTGTTCTTGAAGCTCAGAATCCTCTGGATTAAGGCTCAGCTCCCTTGATTATCAGCAGAGCCAGCACTTCCTACTCAAGACTGCAGTGAAAACAATTAAGACATGTTTAATGAGCTTTTGCCTTTCTCTGCCTGACCAGTGGCAAGACAATTCTCACTTCTCTGGAATCTTTACTTTCAAGTCCCATACTACACACTTGTCTTTTTTTAGTCGAGGCATTATGGCAGGTTTGGCCCCAAAGTGACCCAACAATGTCCCTTTTCCAAGTCAGGCAGCTTGTTCTGGGAAGCAGTAGGAAAGCTTTGAAGAAGTCATTAAACTACACGGATTAATGTGTAGGCAAAGGGTAGAGTACAACGTCCTAAAGCTCCTGCTGTACTTCACCCCTACCACGGCACAAGGTCAGCCTCGTGTCTGGAGAGACTGCTCTGAGTCCCCACAGCTCCAGGGAAGCTCTTCCAAACACTGCTTCAACACTAAAATTTGGGCTCTCCTGCTAAGATTTGAAAATGCATATTAATGCAATTAAGGATGTAATTAGCAGAGATTAGGGAAACAGTTAATGGTTAGAAGTGCAAAAAAGTAAACAAGACAGGTGCAAGAGACAGACGACTCTGTATTGGTTTTACCTCCCTTCATCTCAGCAAACTCAGCCCCCTTGGGCTGTGTACCATGAACTCTGGGCTCCAGCTGTGTCTGGGGCTGGCACTGCTGTACTGCATTCTATCATCAGATTAAAAACTCAGTTTCGTACCAGGAACCTCCCCAACAGCCTCTCTACCAACACAAGCCTGGGAGCACTTTGACAGACCCATAGAAATGTTTTTCTGCAGCCTCTTTCACACTCATTTCTTTGCAGCAACGTTTTGGGGAACCAAGTATGAACTATTTTTATTGCTCGGATGCCAGCAAGAAGGAGCAGCTCGTTGTGCAGCTCAGCACTTTGGATTGCTCACACTGAAAGCAGAGAGAGCCCAAGGCACTGCAAAGACAAAAGCTCCTGTCTAAAACTTCAATGCATGACTGCAGCTGCCTGAGCATCCTCCTTGCTGCAGAACAGGATTCAGGAGGAGCTGCTCTCATTCCAAACCCCAGTGGGTTCCCAGCACAAGCCAATATCCTTCCTGGTGTTCCCAGCATAAGGCAGCATCAATCACACGATTGATCCTGGTCTTACACACCCCTCTCACAGTAGAGAACAAGCAGTGATGTGTGAGGGCACCAAGGAATCCAGAAAAAAAGCAGAGATGAAAAAGCTGGGTGAGATGGGAGCAAAGAGAAACAAAAAATATGAAGTTACTTTGTAAGAATGGAGTGGGAGATCAAGCCTGAGGAATTCTGAGTTAGTCCTGCTTGAACAAGGGCTGCTGTTGGTTCTGTGGGCTAACATGGTTCAACAGGAGCTACCTTATCAACCCCAGCACTGGGGAGGGTTGGAGAGGAAATATTTGGGACCAAACAAATGAGTTTTGACTTTGAGATGTTGGCAAATGAGTCTGTCCTGAAAGGTCCTCCCTTCCTGGCTTCTCCAGCTGAAAAGACTGAGGCCAAAAGATGACAGGATCTATACAGCTAAGGATAAACACTTCAGATATTTCCTGCAGAAATCACAAACTTTGCACTGCAGTTCTGAACTTTCTATGACAGAAAAGCCCTCAGCTCCTCCTGCAGCCTCCCAGGGCTGAGGCCCAGAGCCAGCACTCCAGCTCCAGGATCACAAGGATGTGATTCCAGGGCAGGATGCTTCACCACCCAGCAGGGAGCTCATGGCAGGTCTGAACATTTGGCCAATCCCAACCAGCCAAGGGTGGGATTTATGGCACGTGGAAAACAGAAGTCCTGAAAGCACAGCACAGCTGCCATCCAGCCTGGGATCTGCAGCTGCTGCTCTTGGGGAGCCCTGTGGCTCCATCTCTGCAGGGAAACTTGGACAAGAGTGGGAGGAACAGAACAGAAACAGGGCAGATGGAGATTGCTTGGGCTCTGCAGGAGCACCCTGTAAAACCTGACTGCTCCTGTGAGCTCAGGAGCCTGTGGGGATGGATCCCAAAGTCTCCTTTTGCCCACCAAATTCCAAGGAACACAAGGCCCTACCCCAAGTGCCTCTGAGACAGTGGCATGAAAGAGCTCTCAGATCTCTATGGAAATCCATGACAAGCAGCAAGATTCATCTTCAACACTGACAGATCCAACAGAGAAGGTGCTAAACTCTGAATATTCTGAATTCTACTCATTGACTGTCATTTTCCCCTTCAGTTTCTTAAGAGATGGGAAAAAGGGATTATTTGGCATAAAAGACAGGAAAAGGATTGTCAAAGAAGCAGAATTATTCATGGTGGCAGCCAGACATGTGGCTTTAGAAAGGCCACCACATGGTGCTCTGAGGTTCAGCAGAACCCATGCTCAAGGATTCAGTGGCGCTCCTGCCCTGGAAATGTCTGTCAGTAGCAGTGGGAGCACACAGAACTAAGCTGCTGATTTGTTTCCAGCAAATAACACACTGGTACACACTTTGATCTCAAGGAATCCTACATTATAGAAACTATTATTTTTTTGTTTCAAGGAACAGGGATGAGTCTCTTGCTGCTCATTTGTTATTGACACAGCAAAAGACCAATGCAGGCCAGTGGATTTGTGGAATGCAAAACCTTAGTCTGGCTCTTCCACACTAAAAAAGGGCATTTGAGGGGATTTGAATGCTCACAGTTTGGCAACACACCTGCTACATCATCAGGTCAGCTCCTCTGAGCCACCTCAGCATCAGCTCAAGTCAAAGTCTCTACAAACAAAAGTATCACAATGCAGTGGAATTTCTGAGAGAGCCTCTGTGCTCTGAGGGAGCATCTCTCCACTTGAGAGCTTAAACCTAGAGAATTATGTGTGCTTGCTGGATTCCAGCTGGCAGCAAGAGAACATAGCCTGGAACTGTCCTTCCCCTCTAAGAGGGATCACAAAACTGTTTGAATTTGGTTACTAAAGCAGACTGAGCCAGCACAAGACAACAGCACCAGCTGCTCTACAGACACAGTGACCCCAGGGCAAGTTTCAAAGACTGCCCTGTTAAGCTCAGACTGTTCTTTTGCCTTCTCAGATGGCAAATAATGAGCTGGTTTTGCCAGGAGCAGCAGCTGCCCTTTGAGCACTGCAGGGACCAGGGAAGGGTGCTCAGCTGCAAGGGGCAGCCCCTGTTTCAGAGCAGGGAAAAGCTTTGGAGTAAACCAGCACCTGACCACGAGTACCAGAGAGTTTGGGACACTAAACATTCATGGTAACAGCTGTCAGGGTCTTAAGTTACAGATTTGTCTGATTTTATCTCAAACTTAAGACCAAAAGCTGTAAGACCTTGGGGCACTAAGGCTCCCAGGTTCTATAAAACAAGACCTTAAAATACACTAAACCAAAAGCAAGTGCTTTGCCTTTGGAATCAGTAATTTGAGCTTCAGACCACAAAACAAGAGTCTAAAGTGGTGATAATAATGTAGCACAGCAGAGTTTGACAAAACACAGCATGGGAATGAAGGAAATTACTATTTATTCTTCAACATGTATACAGCATATGCTATTTTACAGCAAGTCACCACTGGCAGGGTGAAATGGAAGAAAAATACTCACTTTAGTCGATGAAAGTTGGAAGGCATTGGAGAAAAACACCACAGTTAGGACTGTTAATGACTTACACATTGTTGATACAGGACTGAATTTGAAAACATGCTTTAACATTTACCGTAATAATGAAGGTGGTTAGTGCCACATTAAAATAAAAATAGTTCTATACAATATGTTCAATTTGGTCATGTGCTATTTACAGATTTTACAAAAAACACACACGAGCTTGTTACTTCAAGTCAGGCTAACAACAGGCCAGCAGAGTAACTCCATGTATACAACTGAGCATTAGTGCCCTAAGTGTAGGAAATCCAATTTCTAGCTATGCAGTGCAAGTTATTTTTTCAGGTCTCATTGCAAATTTTGATCTTAAAGGGGGGAAAAAAAAAAAAAAGAAAGAAAAAGAAAGGCTCTGATGTGTAAAAAAGGTATTAAACCCCAACTTAAACTCTCTTTTGAACTGAAACAGATTGTGTGTGTTAAAAAGGCTTTAGATTTAAGGAGACAGAAGTAGCCCTCCCTATCCCTGCATAATGGGCAACACTGGCAAAGTAAGGTCTGTTACAATAAAATACAATAGACAAATAAATAATCCTTAAAAAAAAAACCAAAACAACCCTATGTGTGTGGAGAGTATGGAAGAACCCCAGCAGGCTGCACCTGGAATGGTGTTTTCTGCACGAGCAGATCAGGCATACCTCATACAGAAAGTGGTGTAAACAAGGACAGTCAAGAACCCAGAGGGAGGGAAGAGGGCACCGAGCAGAAATCCTGACCCTGGGAGCAGGACTCTCTACCCAGTGCAGAAAGTTCTGCTCATGAACAAAACCTGACTTTATGACAAATTAAGTTTGGATGATCATGCAGAAGACAAACAGTTACATGCTTTTTTAGTTTTAGACGACACACATTCATTCCCTAAAATCTGCTGCCAATTTAGTTTGATAGTGTCCGCTGGCTCAAAAAAAATTTCCTTTTTTTTTACATGATGAATAGACTATTGAACAGAACACTGTACATGCTTTTCATCTACAAAAAAATATTTGCATAAAATAGTGTTAGTTCTCTGTACATGTCAATGGACACTTTAACTGTGTATAAAAGAGGAATATATTGCCCCCACTGAAGTCAGAAAAAGCAAAAAACCAAAATCTAGATTATGAAACCTCCATCACCGGCAAATATGTTCATGTGAAAATTCAGCAGAAATAGACAGTTGCTCTAAACAATAAAAAAATTAAGTTAAACTTTTTTTTCTTTTTTTTTTTTCCTTTGAATGTAAAACTCATCACCATGTCAGTCAAGACCAGAACATATCACTAAAGTTAGTGTCTGTGCTGTAAAGCCAGATAACCAGGGGCAGAGTAATGAACACAAACGGCCAGGAAACTCCTTCGGTGCATGCTGACAGAGCACAGGGTTTGGTGGCAGGCCGCACACTATCATCTTTACCAGGTTCCAGGTAGTTACGGGCCACATATTTAAGTGTTTCATCCAGCAGAATGACAGGGAGGGAGATTTTCAATACCATCAGCCACTGCGTCACGTTCAGGGGTGTGATCTGGAAGATAATCTGAAAGAAAAGCCAGGGGTTACCGAGCTCCCCCTGCAGCCCTGGCCTCCAGCCCCTGTCTGCAAGTTCAGGGGTGGGGGAAAGGCACGAGCACTTACTGGCAGTGGTTCCACATAAAGGATAAGGAAGTGGAGGGACATGGATAAGCAAATGGCCCCCACCAGCCAGATGTTCTCCCACGGGGGCATCCTCATCAGGGACTGGTTTTCTGACAGGCTGCAACAGAAACACGGCTCATGTGTGACTCTAACACCAACAGGAAGCTCTGAGAGCCACAGAGCAGCTGGCACAGCACAGGGATGCCAGGCAGGAAACAGCCCAGGACAAGTTTGGATGCTGCAACTTCACACTGGCCTGAAGTCAGCTCAGCAAAGCAGCCACCATCAGCCTTGGGTCTATCCTTGAAAGTCCTGAGTGTTCTGCTCATTCCTGACCTAGTCTGTTCTTCTCACTATGACCCCAAAATCCTCTCCATGGTGGGGCAATGGAAGTGTAGACATGGGAGCCTAAGAGAGAATCCCCCCTGGGTCTACCAGGGCCCCAAATGCACTCACTTCTTGACAGAGGGTCAAGAACTTGCACCTTTTTAATGCTGGCTCTTGACTCGATCTGCATTTAGGCTGTGCTGGAGAAGAGGCTGAGATCCAGAGCAGCAGATGTAGAGCAGTATCTTTATGTAGGACTACCCCAGTGCACTTGTATTTCAAGTTTATTTGTTTTTAAATTAACTGACCTCCAAGCTATTTGAAGAAAAATACCCTTGACATTGTGCTATTTAGTGGTTTCCATTTATAATCTAATATTAATTGGCTAAACCCACACTCCCTTAGGGCAGGAAAAACTATTTTCCATATCTTCAGCATTCTTATTTTAGCTCTCCTTGATATCACTTTATACCAACATAGTAGGGATAATCTGATTGATTAAGCTTAGATTAAAAAATAATGGAAAATATTTCTGTTGCTTGTGCTTAGCAGAATACCAGAGTGAATTGGTAGACTTAAAAATACACCTTACGGTAAGAGACCTCAAATGTTATCTGAGAGTCAGTTTGTTTGCACTACCAGAACTGGGATGGGAAATGTGACTCACTCTTCATTGGCTGAGCTGTCCAGCAAGGATCAAACTGCACAAAAAGCAGGGTTTTGGATAAAGCAGAGGCTTGGCTCTCCTGTTGGGACATACGAACCTGTTGAGAGCATTGCACATCTCTATGGTGACGAGCACAGAGAGCGCCATCGTCATCGGGTACGGCGACTCGAACACCACGCAGTCCACCCCGTAGAAGTCTGGGTTGTCCTCCTTGCACTGCAGAAAATGGCTCTGCAACACAACAGAGTCAGCTCACTTCCACAGCTCGTTAACTTTGGAAATGTAAAATGGACAACTAGGAAAAGAAAGCATGGACATCTAGGAAAAAATATTATAGAAAGGAAAGTTTCTGCTGTGACTCCTAAAATCAGTGCTTAAAAACTTTTGTCTGCTTTAGAAAAATCCTCTCTAGGCTTTCACTTACAATTTGTCCTTCAAATTGTTATAGAAGCTCAGGTATCCCACCACTGAGCTTTGCTATCAAGACTAATTAATCATGATCAAGTTTTACAGGAACAAGTCTGAAACTGTTAAATTATATAAACTCCTGTAACCTACCGGGTTTACACAGTCATTTCAAGTATGAAAGCAGCAGGAACCTCCCCTCTCCCCCCAAAGATATTAAAATGAGCAAATACCAGCTGGTAAAAGGAAACTTTTGGACCACCATCAGCAGCAATAAACCACCAAGCAGCAGCACCCACTGTGGCAGCACCAACGTAACCTGCAAGGAAACAAAGAGCTTTCCTCAGCACTGTGAACTGTATGCAAGACAAGACCCCACTTGCCACACTTCAACTTTGGCCTCAAGACTTCCAGTATTGAAAAAAAATAGGTTGCAATTCATGTCTTAAGTTTATTTAAGGAAAAGAAGGAGCTATTAGTACTTACATCCAATAGCCAGGTAACGGAAGAAGAGCCACCCACTGATGAGGGGCTCCTTGGGGTTGCGGGGTGGCTTGTTCATGATGTCAAGATCAGGAGGGTTAAAGCCCAGGGCAGTGGCAGGGAGACCATCAGTCACAAGGTTTACCCACAGCAGCTGAACAGGAATTAGAGCTTCAGGAAAACCCAGGGCAGCAGTCAGGAAGATACTACAAAGAAAGCACCAGTTACAAGCTTATTCTTGTGCATGTCAGTGATGTTTAAGCCTAAACCTGCAGCAGCACTTCTGTTCTCTCTTACCCACTGAAGATCACAAGCTGAATATTCACAATCAGAAAACTAAACACATATCCAAGAGCAAAGACTAACCACTGGCATGTAAGCTTTGAAGCATTGTCTTCTTCTGATAACTTCAAGAATTGAAGACTTTTGACTTTAGGGTTGTTTTTTCCCCACTCTACTTGTCTGTAAATACATACATACATATGGATAAAGGCTGGCAAACCACTTTCTAAAAGACACATTTGGCTCAAATGACTAAGCTTCATTTCCCTAGATTACTGCTAGTCCCTGCAGAAGTTTATTGAGGCTGTAACTTTCATGGCTCTGTGTGAATAAACAGAAGCAGGGGCTGCAGCAAGAGCCATATGGAGGATGGCCTTAAAGCTGACAAGAAACAAGGCAAGACAATTGCTGGGCTTTATCCCACTCTGGGAAAAGTCTGCTTTGATGTAAGGACTGTGAGGAGATCAGTGTTTACATTTTGTCACCAGCAGTGCATTCTGTGGTGCTGGGTCACCACTGCTCCTCCCAGAGGAACACAAGACATGTTCCTGGAACCTGAGGTTAAACAAACACCTGAGCTATGCCTGGGACTCTGTTATCTGAAATTCCAGATCTTGTACTGTTTGATTAAGGGTTTTGGTTTTCCTTCTCTACAGAGAATTATTCCAATCATAGAAATAACTGGAAAGCATTACCTACTGAGCTAGAATATTCTAAATAACGCAGCGTCCAACTTTTGTGGCAAACTACAATTCTTCACTAAGGACAGGTCAGAAACATGCAAGTTCCAGAGACCCACTACCTGGAGAACCTCCTCCTCTGGTTTTAGTGAGAAATACTGGGATACTCCATCATTACTACTCTAGCTCAAGGAAAAAAATAAATGTAAACCTACCAAACAACCTCCCCAACATTGGAGGAGATCAGGTATCTGATGAACTGTTTCATGTTGTTATAGATTGCACGTCCTTCTTCCACAGCAGCCACAATCGTGGAGAAATTGTCATCTGCCAAAACCATTTCAGAAGCAGTTTTGGCCACTGCAGTACCAGAACCCATGGCAATTCCAATTTCTGCTTTCTTCAGTGCAGGGGCATCATTCACACCATCACCAGTCTAAAATGAGAATTTGGGGTTGGAAATGAAGCAGTAAATAAGGTGGGCATGAACAGAATCAGAAAGGAATTTTGCACTGGGTGTGATTTTGGACCCTTAAAACTCACTAAGTGCAGGAAAACATGGAAGCAAGTGTTTCCCACAATGGGGAATTACTCTGAGAAGGCCTAATTAGAGTTTAAACAGCATTTACCTCCCTAACCAAATAACCATCACTTACCATGGCTGTGATCTCATCGAAAGACTGAAGAAACTCCACGATTTTGGATTTGTGGGAAGGCTCTACCCTGGCAAAGCAGCGGGCGTGGTGGCAGGCATCCCTCTGGGCAGCCAGGGACAGCTCATCAAACTCCCGGCCCGTGAAGGCTTTGGTGGACACGTCCTCGTCCTCCACGAAGATCCCGATGCGGCGGCAAATGGCCACGGCCGTGCCCTTGTTGTCACCAGTGATCATGATAACTCTGATGCCAGCCTGTCTGCACAGCTTTATGGATGAAGCTACCTCAATCCTCGGGGGATCCAGCATTCCCACGCAGCCCACGAATGTCAGGTTGGTCTGAAACAAGATGCAGCGAGTTTTAGGGCAGGATCCTGCAGATTTCTCCTCTGGCAGCAGTGAAATAATTGTTTTCCCTGCATGTTACTCCTGTGTTGTGACATTTAGGATCACTCCTGGTCCTGCCTTACCAAATTTTGCTTTAAATGCACTGATTTTATCAGTGCTCTACTTGCCAGCCTTGCAAATTCACCCTGCAAGCATTGAGTCTTTCACTTTTATCGTCTATGCCAGGAGCAGAGAGAGCACAAGCCAAAAATTCATGCAACTGTTATTACCTTCCTCCTAAATACCAGATACAGATTTCATTGGAAAATTACAGAGCAGCTAAGATGATAATCATGGACTGAGCCCTTGCAGCTGACAGCACGGAGGCAGGGAAGTGAACCTGACTCCCAGAGCAGGTATGTTCCAGCACAAAATCCCCAAAAAGGTCTTGCAGTTGAGCAATGCCAAACTGAAAAACCATAAAAGCTGAAACCACAACGCAATTTTTGGACTGTTTAACTGATTTCTTCTTGTGCTTTCAGCCAAGCAGCTGCAGCCTGTCTATCTGCCATCAACAGTTTCTTCTAAAACACAAAGTCTCTTCTTAGACTGAGCATTCCCTCCATACATGTGCAGAGCTGTCATGTCTAACATCAAAAATACCAAGAAAGAAAATTCTCAGATGTAACTTCCTCGAGGAATAATCAAACAGAAGGAGTCACCATTCTCCAGTTTGGGAGAGGAAGAAGTCCTACTGATCTTACCTCGTAGTTAATGAAGTTTGAGGAGTCCTCCAGATTCATTTCCTCTTTTTTGGGCGGATTGTCATGGGTTGCCAGAGCCAAGCAACGCAATGTGTCTCTGCCAGTTCCCCATTCTCTAATGACAGACATTATTTTCTGCTTAATTCCCGAGGTTAAAGGTATTTTAGCATTTCCAACACGGACATGTGTACATCTGTCAATCACACCTTCAGGAGCACCCTGCAGAGGCAAAAAGAAGTAATTTAGCATAATAAATCCCTTTCCATTACAACATTTGATTAAATTACCAAGTCCTTCCTCCCACTCCAAGCTGCAGTTAGTAGCACCATAATTTTTAAGTATGGTGCTGCTTTGCAGCCATTCCACCACCTCACTCTCTCCATGAGGGACTGACCTTAACAAACATCTTGCTCATGGACGTGCGGCTCGGTTTGTTCGGGGTACAATAGACAGACATCGACTTCCTGTCCCTTGAGAATTCCAGCGTGAATTCCTTCTTCATGAGTTGTTTGATCACCTTATTAGAACAAACAGCAGAAAATGCATTTAGGTGATAACACACTCCAGAGCTGTGTCCCCAGACAAAGCCAGGAGAAGGGGACTCACCGAGTTGCAGGCGTTGGCGCGTTCGATTCTGGAGAGTCCCTTCAGGTCTGTGTCAAACACGTTCATTTTCTCAACCAGACACGTAAGCGCCGTCTCTGTGGCTTCACCAACCTTTTCATAAACTCCCTTAGCCTTGAGTTAACACAAAGCAAACAAAAGCACACGGGTTTAAACCTTCACCTGGAACCTACCAGAGACAAAAGCTCAAGTGTCACAATGGGAGAAGAAAAAAAGCTTTACAAGATTTCATGTGACTCATGAAACAAGTAAAACTGTTTTAAAAGAGCAGCCTTGAGGAGTTTGATTTGTAGAAATTCGAAGCCTTTACCCTCAAGAGCAGCAGAGAGAGATGTCAGTATTTTATCAGCAAGCATTTAAGACATTTTGAGACTTGGTAGCAACCATAGAGCAGCATCAGGAGATCTCCAAATTACAGATTACACTTGCTGCTGGATTTAGTTCTCAGTGTTCAGCAAACAAGTAATTCTCAGAATTAATACTTCAGAAGGCCTAAATACTCTCCCCCCTTGACTAGAAGGGGATTTATCATGGAAAGGTATTACACAGAGAGTTGAGAACAACAATCCTCATTCCCACACTCTCCTGTGTTCCAGGAAATGAACTTACTTCATTGTAATCCAAAGAGGAATCATTGCAGAGTGCACAGATCGTTGCAAGTTCCACAAGACCATCATACTGGCTACATTTAATGAGTTTGTCATCTTTATGCCTTTCCAGAGGAAGAAAAGGGAGAGACTGAAGTTAGTTATTTAGTACTAGCATCTCACATTTTCTTTATCCTCTCCACTGCATTTCCATTTAGTACAATGCTCATTAGTTATGGACTTGGAATTATGGAAGTTATTGGGAAGAACAGGACTGATAAAGTGAAGTCATTTCACGAGATTAACCCCACTAGAAAAGAAATGCTCTTTTCTAATAGTGATACCCACTTAATGATCAATATCTCAAGGCTCCAGAGAGAGGGAAGATTCATTTTCCCCAAGTAAAGCCCCATTTTGAGATTCCAAGTAAGAAGCACCTTCTCTGCTTTCACACTTGGAAACAGTGAATTGATTCCTTTTCTGGAACATTCCCCTACTTCTACAGCAAGCACAAAAGAACCAAGACACTGTTCAATACTGTTATTTTCCTCCTAGCAAAATTAGCAAGACAGAGCTAATACAGAACATCTTTTATTAAAGCTCTGAAGGAGGGGAGAAAAAAAGGCCTGATGGTGGAAAGATGTGGATGATTGCCCCGTAAGAATTCACAACACAGATGATGACATGTCCCATTATTGTAAGCTTTTGTTCAGTTGTGGTACTGCAAACAAATTCCAGCATTGTGTAACACACACGAGAACAAAATGAATCTTAAGGAAACAAATATGTTTTTAATGTTTCATTTGGCATTTCGTCCTACAGCCATAAGCTGTGGCTTTAAAGTCCAGCTCTCACCTCATCTATCCCACCCAAAACTTCCTGTTTTCACCTGTTCTGAACTCCAAAAACACCAGCATATTGGAATATCCATAACTTGTGTTTTTCTGTAACCCCTGTTGTTGTGTTCCTTATCAACACTTTCTGAAGAACAAATGCAGAGTGTAAGGTGCTTGCATCAGTTCTGGAGAAAGGAATTTTTTTTCCTTACAGCTTCAGGTTTTTCAAGATGAACTCATTTGAAGGTCAGATGCAATCTGCAAGCTTTTGCTGCAGGTCTTAATTATTATTGAGTTTGTGCTCTCTGTTTGCAGTAAGACTGAGTTTGCTGAGACATGGCAAAACTACTCCAAACTTTGACCATCTCCCAATATCCCTGGAAAATAAATCAATATGAAATTTGGGAGGTTTTTAGTAAGAAATATTTGTGATTTTATATTCTGAATGCATCTTAGGGGAGAGTTAGGTATCATATATTTTAACAGTAAGTGAAAAATTACTGATTCAGTACAAAAACATTTAATAGTTATGAAATTGAGTAGGCTGTGGAAGCCAACAGTGTCTGAAGTACCAAGTAAGACCTGTCAGAAATGGTTCCTATCTGAAGCAGGTCCTGCTCTGGGGCAGTGCAATGGATTTACTGCCTCTTAACCCCCCCAAACTCCATTTTCAGTGACAGTTTGCAATCCAAGGTGAAGTCAGTCAGCTTACTTAAAATCTCTCCAAAGCCACTGCTTTAAAAGCTGTCCATAAATGCAGAAATAAACCAGCCCTAAGGGTTGGGCTTGAGCTGAGTTTCCCTAAGCTCCAGTAAGAGCCTTTCTGAGGCAATTTCCCTCTCTCAGAATCCTCTGTGTGCCCGAATGCAGTGAGTTTAACACATTTCCCTCAAGTTCAGCAAGTGAAAACAGCACATTAACAAACATTGCTGTCTGTCTCATTATCCCCCACATCTGTCACCACACTCTATTTTATTATTTTGTTTATCTGGAGCTCTCATGAGCCCAGCTAAAGTGCAGTAGCTGGGAGTTTTGCAAGGTCTGGAGTCACCTTGTCTAAGCAAATGCTGCCTCCTGAAATCAAAGTGTAAGCTTTTGACAGCAATTAGCTTTGAAACAAAAAAGAGAACTGGGGAATTAAGATTTCCAGCTGCTGGGAACACCAGGGTCTTAACTGCTATGGAAATCAAACAGAGATAATCACTATTGAGATGGGCAAGATTGCAGGAGTCAGAGGCACATGAGTGAAACTGCACAAGGCTGAGACAATAACTGAAATTAAACTCTACTTCATCCACAGCAGAATTTTACTCTGCAGGTAAAACTGGATCAATAAGATTATAAAACACATGGAGGACTGACCAAGTAAAAGGAGCTGTAATAACCCAGTAAAAGAGGCTTTTCTTCAAGAAGTAGAGTCCTAAAAATTCCTGAAATTTTCAGGATGAACCACTTACCTCACTAGCAGAGACTTGCAGCTGATAAAGTAAACCAAACCTCATTCCTGTCCTAAAGGACTGGGTTTAACAGCAGCTCAGATAGCAAGGGCTGGGACAAACACACATCAAACTCAAGCACAGATGCACCAATAAACTACTGAGGGCCAGGGACAGGAATTTACAGTCAATTTAAGAGGTAGCTCCAACACATTCAGAAAATGCCTCAGAAAAAACAACTTCCCCATTCTCTGAGGAAGGGAAGTTGGAGACACTGAGCTCACAGATTAGTAAATGCTCAGCTCTTCAGATTTACCCAGTTTTTAAATTAAAAAAGTAAACCTCACTTAGAAGCACTGAGATATTGAAATCTTACTGGACTGAGATTAGCTAAAACAAATCTTCTCTACCTTTCATTAATTTTTAAATTATCAAGGGAACATTGCATTACTGGAGACTCTATTGAGTTTTATGAAGGTTTACTTTTCTATAATTTACCTTTGTTTTCCTGTTAATAACTCCCCCCCAGCCCTTCAGTGTGCATTCTCACTGGCTGATCTTTCATTTATTAACCATCACTATTGAATATTACATGCATCCCTTTTCTAGACTACAGAAACAGTGAAGGCATAAACAGACAAATATTTAACTTAAGCAGAACACTTACACTTCTCCCATGGGAGCATATGTAGAACCAGTTACAGTAAATTCATTCAGAGAGCAGCTGTCTCCTTCTACTCTGTCCAGGATAAACATCTGAAATTACAGAGTTAGAAGTGTTACTATCTTTGAACGATAATTAATGCAGGAGATTTAAACAGGCCTTAAACAAGCAGGTACAAGAGGCAAATCCAACAATTTATTCTGAATAAACAAAGCAGACAAGACTTGATTTTGTGCACTTTGATCCCAGGTATGTTTGAACAGCTCCATACACTGAAGCACAAAGTACAGGGAACAGCCCTACAGCCTACAGATCTCTTTGGAAAAGAGTTGAAAACCACAGGAACTGTGGACACTTCAGCTGGGCAGACAATTCACACAGCACCTGGCAGTCCTCACTAGATCCAAGATCTCCCTAAGCTTCACACCTGTAAATTAATTCTCATGCAACACAAATCATGAATTAATTCTCTGCTTTGAAACAGTCAAAGGCAGCTAAGTTGGACACTGTCAGCTTGGACACTGACAATTTCTCCCAAGATCAAAATAAAAGCACCTACAAATAGGAGAAGGTGAGATCTAAGAGGTGAGGTTTTAGCAAGAGCCAGACTATGGGCAGTTTCTCTTAATGCCAGCCTTAAGTGGAAATGTTTCCAGTTACAAGTCACTTTACCACATGGGATGCTGGGAGTTCAAACCAACTCAAGCCAACTCAAGTGTTCTTCTAGAACTGATGAAATTTTCAAATTCAGACATCAATCTGGAGTTGTACCTCTAAGATCTGCAACTCAAGTCTTTCCTTTGTTTCCTTTCCAGGAGAGCTGCAGGCAGAATCACATCTGAGAGGACTGAGATAAAAACCAGTGCCTGAAGCTTGTTGGAGTAGCACTGGAGAAGATAATTTCTCACTAATTGATGGTGTATCCTAATGGAAATTCTGATCCCCTGGTTAGCACAGGCCATTTTGTCACATCACATTTTAACAATGTCCTCCTCTCCCCTCATTTTGCTGCCCTAGGTTTTAGACAAGCGTCCTCACAAAACACAGTCCAATAAAATAAACTCATTGCTACAGGTATTAGAATTTTGCTACGTTTTTGTAAACTGCAATTCATGTTCTTTTGCAGCTGTCAGAGGTGAATAAGGAACCAAGTTATGCTGGACAAGATCTAAAACATTTACCCCCCTAAATAAGGAGCAGAGCATTTTGAGCTTTTAAATAAACACAACTTAAATGATGAGTTAACCAGGGAAGCCTCCTGCTTTTGGCATCTGCAGGATGAAAAAATCCCTGCAAAGACTAGGGCAGTTATGCAACTCTACTGCAAGTAACCTCCTCTGGAATACTGATGAGCAGCTGCTTTGTGTCTCTTAGGTATAAATACTACGATACTTAAGGAAGTAGAACAAGTCAACCACCAATTAGGAAGAAAAAGCCATCAATCACATGAGAACAAAGTGCTTAGGGCTTACAAACTTTCACCACTGGTGTGCAGTGCTCAACATGCACACATTTGGAATTCTAACCCAATGTAATGAGGCTCTGGACACTTCATGTTGGAGTTGCTGTGCTGCTGAACATCTGAAGTTATTAAACAGAAGAATTCTGTGTTTTCTCCATTAAATCCCTACACAGGAACACAAACTGGCAACTGAACATGAGTTAAGTGACCAGCCAGGAAAGCCCCAAATTAGCCAACACTAGACAGAGTTTTGTGGGGAGGGGAGGAGAGGCAAAGAACTCATGGTTACCTAAAAATACACCAACATTGAAGATGACCCTGGCAATGCTGGTGACAGGGTCAGCTGCACCTCAAGCTGCCAGATGAGTCAGTGTTACAAACTGAAAACTCTGCAGTGATCCCCATCTGACTAGCAAAGCCACTGAAGGTAAGACAACCAAATAAAGGTGGAACCACTCAGGAGTGAAAACACCTTTGACTACCAAAGTTATTGCAGCAAATCTCCTTTTCTCATAGTAAGTGTCTGCACCATTGTTGTCTTTCTCAATTGAAGAGGCAAGTGTCTGACACTTACACACAGCCTGTTCTACAGTGAAACTGTCTAAAAAAATGGCATAAATCACACCAAAGAATCACCAGTAACCTGAAAGGCTCACAGACAAGTCAGTGGAAAGCTGCTTACAAACAACTTTCTCCCCCACCAGTGTGGGCACAGCTATTTTTGGCCGTGACTAAATAAGGAAAGAGACAAAAGCCTTCAAGACTACCCAGCGGAAAACTGAATTCAAAGTGGGGGCTTATCTTGGGAAAACAAAGCAGGATTTTGACAACATGAGAACTGAGAGAGGAGGGCTCAGGAGACTCTGCTGACTGCAAAGGGGCAGCAGGGGCAGCAGGGGCAGCAGGGGCAGCAGGGGCAGCAGGGGCAGCAGGGGCAGCAGGGGCAGCAGGGGCAGCAGGGGCAGCAGGGGCAGCAGGGGCAGCAGGGGCAGCAGGGGCAGCAGGGGCAGCAGGGGCAGCAGGGGCAGCAGGGGNGAGGTGCAGCCCAGGGTCTCCACCGAGGGCAGGCTCCTGACGATGGCGTTCTTCTTGGCCATCCTGCGTGTCCCCAGAGCCAGGCAGGTGGTGATGACGGCGGGCAGCCCCTCGGGGATGGCGGCCACGGCCAAGGCCACGGCGATCTTGAAGTAGTAGATGGCGCCGCGGATCCAGGAGCCGCCGTGCACGGGGTCGTTGAAGTGGCCGATGTTGATGATCCACACGGCGATGCAGATCAGGGAGATCACCTTGGACAGCTGCTCCCCAAACTCGTCCAGCTTCTGCTGCAGGGGGGTTCTCTCCTGCTCCGTCGCCACCATCTCGTCGCGGATCTTGCCGATTTCCGTGTTGACCCCCGTGGCAATAACCACCCCCATGGCCTTGCCAGCAGCAATGTTTGTACCCTGAGGGGAAGGAAGAGAAGGGAAACCCTGGAGTGGATCTGCAAACAGGTTCTGTGGGTGAGTTTCTTTGGTTTGGTTTTAATTTTACAAAAAAAAAATTTAAATAAATAAAAAATTAACCACCACAAAAACCCCTCGAACCAAACCACCTCGTAAAAGTTCAGACTGTGCTTCAGCCAGGACATGGAAAAGAATGAAGAGGATGACAAGAGGATGACAAACAGACTCTGTGGGTGAGTTTCTTTGTTTGGTTTTAATTTTACCAAAAAAATAAATAAATAAATAAATTAACCACCTCAAAAACCCCTCAAACCAAACCACCTCATACAAGTTCAGACTGTGCTTCGGCCAGGA
>VZTB01015658.1:249430-275188 GCA_013397245.1 Thryothorus ludovicianus | reverse complement strand
TGGGGTGGGTTTTTTTTGTTTGGTTTAAATTTTAAAAAAAAAAAAAAAAAAAAACCCAAAAAAACCAAAAACCCAAAAAAAACCACCCAAAAAAAAACCCACCCAAAAAATCCCCCACAAACTTAACCACCTCAAAAGCCCCTCAAACCAAACCACCTCATACAAGTTCAGACTGTGCTTCGGCCAGGACGTGGAAAAGACTGAAGAGGAAGAGGATGACACTGCTTGTGTCTGTAAGGGAACACTCCAGGATGGAATTTCTGCTCCCAGAACAGGCTCAAAACGAGTCAGTATTGATCTCTGACAAGCATCACAGCCAAACCCAGCTGCTGAGCAAGCAGTATGGACTTCAACTGGAACACTGAACGTGTTTTACTTCTCTTTTTTTTAATTAAGGCTCTATTTTGTCAGATTTAATGTTATTTACTGTGAGTAATAATGTGTTCTCCAGGGGCTCCCTGTATTTAACATGGAAAGGAACAGTAAAATTAAGCTGCCTGCTACCAAAAGGTTATTTTCTTATCTGAAAGATATTTAATCCTTCCTTCAAATAAATTTGAACAAACTGTTTCATTCCTATACAGAAAGCCCATTCTCAATTTTAGCTACACAACACCACAATTTGTGTGGGCTCTTATCATGCTGAAGAACTATTACTTCAGGAAATTACTGCAGAAACACCAAAAGTGTGTGTGCTCCACCCTCCTTGTGAAGGACAAAAATAATTTCCCTCATACAGACTGGTTTCATCCAGCATCTTCCCCTGAGGACAGCTTTTATTAAAAGTTAATTCTAATTTTTAACGCATTTAGTTCAATGTGTAAGGAGACACAAGTACAGAGAACACAGCAAAGTCATGCAGCTTTTGGGGAAGACCTGAAGTTTTGCACATTTTTACCAGCTGCAGTGTTATTTTATAAATCTTTTGAAAACCTCAAAACAAATTACTTACAGAAAAGAGCATGTTCTTCTTGTCTTGATTCACAGCACGAGGATCAGGCACAGGGTCTGTGTGCTTAATAACAGACACAGATTCACCTAAAATAAAGATGAGAGTCTTAAGAAGAGATTTTGTATCTGGAGTCCTGAGGGAATCAAAAAGTTGTCATCTTCAGCCCTGAAAGTTTTAGGATGTCAAATTTTATTCCTCATATTTTAATTTAATTGCTTAAGATCTTAATTTAATTGCTTAAGCAAAACAGAAAATATTTCAGTTGGCCAAGAAAACTGAATGTCTGTCTTCTAGCAAAAATTCTGTTTCTACAAAAACGTCACACAGGTATAGAAAGGTTTCTTTACTTTAAAGGCAGATGTTCATTGCTGCACCAGATTTCACAAGGTGGTGCTCTCAGCTTCAGTCACTGAGTTACAGTTTCTGTAAGCTCAAGAGAGCCAAAGCTTCCTCCTTTTAAAAGGATTTTGTTGAGCAGCATCTCAGACCTCAGTCCTGTTTTATCAGACTTAAGCATCAACTTGGCTGAAAACAGCAAAGGCTTCCTTTAGAACAAGAATTCTGTCACTTAAATAAAGACAGGGAATAGTCCCTTTCCACAGAATTCTGATGGGCTATTTCTGCTTATTCCAACAGCTTTACAGGCATGGAGAGCATCCATTTTCCTAGGCTAAACATAAGTAAAGCTTGAGCAGTCTTGTGCTATTCAGGATCGTGGTGAGAAACTCTGGAGCCTGTTTCAAGACAGATTCAAAGATGAAAAATAGGCTTCCTATGAATACTTTACTGTTTTAAAATTCAGAGCTAGTTAACATTAATTTATGCAACCAAAACAGGCAGACAGATCTCCATGTTCCAGCTGAGGGAAAACTGTTGTAGCATGCTTGGTTGATTCCCAGCTTCTTTCCTATATTCAGAAGTGCTGCTACTTTGTTTTGTTTTTAACAAATCTGAAAAAGGCTCTAAAAATAGCTCCTGCATTTGATTGCTGGTACCAGAAAACACACGAACGTGTGTGCACAGAATTTGAGCAAATAAGGCTCGAGTGCACTGAGTCTTTAGTGGCAGCAGCTCAAAAGCTGCCAGCATTGCAAAAGTTGTTCTCTCCTGCTGCAGAAGACATTTAGTAAGATTTACATCCTTTCATATTGGAGTGGTGACACGATGTTCAAACCTAGAAGACTCCGTGAGCTAGAAGAGAAATCCATAATTTATTTTTTTTTTAAATTTTAGTTTCCCACAAATTGCTTTTGTCTGTTGGGGAAAGGGGAAGACCATAAAAGCATTACAAGACTCAGTAAGAATGTTCATCCCACTAAAGGGAAAACAAAGCCAATGATGAAGCAACACATTCAGCTACTCTAGAAGTTATCAGATCAGAAATTTACTGCACTTGAATGCAGAGAACTTCAATAGCTGCAGGCCTGTTTCTAATGGATCATTGCAAATAAATGGTGAAAAAGCACTTTCAGTTATGCACAAAATTACATAGAAGTCACACAGAAACTGTACCTGTGAGAATTGACTGGTCTACCCTTAGAGTTGTAGATTTGATAGAAGTAATTCTTATATCAGCAGGAACCTTGTCTCCAACTACAAAGAAAGGATAACAGTCAGAATTTTGCTGTTTCAGAGATTACTGACCAAGTGTCCCTTACTTCCACCAGCCAGAAAAAATGACTTTCCAGTAACTGCACAAATGACAGAGATCACCAGCAGCTTACTGCTGCTTTTTGCAATACTCCCATTTTCTGAGTACCCAATACACTCTGGCAATTTAGACTTGCCCCTACCTAACCTCCAGGAAAGATGCTGTAAATCACTGGATTGTTTTTCTAACCACATGGCCACTTGAAAGCAAAGGCAAAACATTCTCAAGAGCAAGATATCAATTTCAGAAGGCATATTTATAAACAATCAAAAACCGTAGCTAAGGTGAATTGAGTTCCCTTTTCAGAACAACTGGTCCTGCAGAGCCTTTTAGTTGTTTTCTCTATGCCCAAAGTGAGTCCTCTGCTCTCCAAAGATCACATTATCCACATCTATTTATTTAGAAAACTAAAAGAAGTTGTATTTTCCTTTTCTTTGGCACCAATTGTGAGAATAACGTGCTTCTGCAAATATGCTCTTGTAATGTTATACTTTGAATTCTGCCAGATGTTTCAGAGTTGGAAGTTAACCTCAGATCACACAGTAGCTTTATTTTCCAGCAATGCTGCTCTGTTGAATAACCACAATCCATATCCCAGTTACAATTTTCACAGATTTCTGTTTTGTTTATTTTGTCATGCACATTTCTACTTTGCAAAAGACAACACTGACGGGAAAAAAAATAAAACAAACAACCCACAAACAACAAAACATGCACTAATAAGTGCTTGAGACACTGAGGCAGCAGATGATAAAAGTTAACACCACGCTCCTAAAAATGGCAGGGTGACAAATCCAGTTTTCAGTTGAGCTCCAGCATCCCTAACATCTCAAAATTAATTCTTCTCCCTTCCTACTTCCTCTTACCCAGCTTTCCCTCGTTTTTAAGGAAAAAATGAAAGCTCTACATTTTGTGCCTGCTGCAAATAAATGGCTTTGTGTAAATTAACTTGCTAAAGCATATTAATGAGACATTTCTGACTCACATGGAGGGGTTCTACATTCTGCATGTCAATATTGCTAATTAACACATGATTGAACACTCCTAATGTAATTTAACACCGCAAGCATTCAAGTGTCAGCTACATTATTACAAAATAAAGCAAAGAAATAAAGAAGGGAGAATAACTAACTAAAGACAGCTCATCTTTTCAGTAGGTGGAATCTGTGTCCCTGCAGTGAAATTAAAATAAGCTGCAATTCCTGCAGGAACTGCTTATGCAATCAGCAGCAATAACGCACATTAAGAAATAATATCATGAAAAACTCTACAGTGGTGTCACAGCCTTGGCTCATCCAACCCCTCACACCCTGGAGTGGAAACCTGTGGAACAAAACCCTGAGGAGGAGAGTGAAGTGCTACTTCAAACGTTAGGAAAACTTGCAGCATGTGACCTTCTGTAAATTCAGAGTAACTCCAACCACTAAAAGCAGCAAAGATTGTATAGTTTTGCCTGTAGAGGTAGAGTTGTGCTTTTGTGAGCTTGTGTATATGAAGGGACAAAAAACCAGCCACAAATGTGTCATTATACCATGTGAATACTAATTTAAGCCACAATGCCCTTGAGCAGCAAGAGAAAATAGCCTTAAACAAGCGGTGACCGAGGCCAAAAAAGGCAAAACTATTCAATTGCTCCCCTGGTGTCCTGAGGAGGGTTATTTGCAGACACACAGTAGCAGCTGCTTTACAGATAGAGCCTGGGCTGGGAGGTGTGGCAACCTGCTCAAACATCTTCAGAGCTCTGCACAGAGCTGCAGAACTGCAGCCAGCCCACATCCACCACGCCTGGCAGCACTGCTGGGCATGCAGGACAAAAAGGAAGCTGTTAAAAAAATAAAAAAATCTTAAAACTTTCAAGCAACTGGACAGAACATACTGCAAAGTTCACAGGTGATTTTCTAACCTAATTCTGAACTGCTTTAAGCTGTTCAAACTCAATATTCACAAGACTTAAATACTTGGGGAGACCTCTCTAACAGACTGCTGATACTCAGCATCAGTATTTCCATGCAAACTACTACTGTTGTTATAAATCACCTGAATCATCAGAACTGAAGTGTTAAATTTATTATGACAGCACAGCTTTATAAATTTATCTCAATGATTTAAGATAAGACACATTATTCACTCACCCTCTCTGCCTGGGAAGGTTGTGGTAAAATATTCAAGGCATTTCCAATAGGTAGGAGAGCTGTATGTCAGGGTCAATTACAGAGCCACTTTAAACAGCTCTTTGCAAAATAACAACTAAGTCACTTATAGTCTTGAAAATACTTTCAAGAGCACAACTGAAACTGAATATAAATAAGAAGACATCCTATGACAGAGAGGAACCACAGGAAATTTTCAATGTGCTACAGGTCTCATCTACAAAGTGAAGGCTTTTTTAACATATACTTTAAAACAGGGGGAAAAATGGGAGGTTGTTGTTGGGTTTGGGAAGCTTTTTAAATTTCATATAATCCAGTCCACAAAACCAATGGAAATAATAGCCAAGGCCTGAAAGAAATGAGGAAGTGATTATGTATTTGTGTTGCTCAGCACAGAGCTGCTACAGTAAATGATATTCCATCGTCTGACATCTAAAATAAAAAGTCAGTTGCAGAAATATTTTCATCCATTATTTCAACAGAAGTTTTAAGTCCTAAATAGTCCCTTGATTTCCACAACAGCTCTGAAGAAATAAAATAAGCTGCTTTCAAAACTGCCCAGGTATGTGCTCTGAAACATAATGTAGAGCTAAATACATAACTACTGATTAAAACAGCCCCACTAACTACAGCAAGAGAGAAGGGTTTGGTTTGAATCATTACAGCTTTACCCACAGAATCCTTTTGCTCATGCTCAGAATTGTAGAATTTTAATACTGAGCTCCAGCACACAATAAATGAGTCTGTTTAAAAACAGCCTGGTCAAGACAGGGGGTTAAGATAAATATCTGCTTTATTTAACTGTGCGTGAGTCTGCACTGAAACAGACAATTTACAATTTCTGCTGCTTGGTACAAACTGGAGCAGTACTTTGTTGCAAATAAAAGTTCATGTCAGTTGCTTTAAGGAAGCCACATTTTTTCACTGAAAACAGGGATAATTTAGTACTTCCAAATACTGGTCTCTTCAGCCACCTAACCAGCAATGCAACCTTCCAAAATTCCCACAGATTACACCCAACATTGCAGCCTTTCCTCCTAAATTCAAAGCTCCCCAGCCCTTATCTTCCTGCTCCCAGTGCTGTGGCAGTGTTACAGGTTAAGCTCCCTCCATACCAACAATCACTGACATTTCCATTTGATTTTTGCACAGTCCAACCCTGCTTCTCCACACACTTGTCCCAATGCATTAAGCAAGCTGAGTCTCAATTTTATACTTGGCACTGACCAAGTCCTACAGAGAAATGATCAACTCATTACCTGGGGGTTTCATTTGAGCACTGATATCCCTTTCAATACTTCACCAGTTTCCAGCATAGCAATTAAATTAAGGATTTCATTTCAGAATTCTGTCAGACAACGGTTTGAGACACTCCCTGGGAGACCTCTATGGCCAAAATACAATATTAATTTTGCAGGCTATGGCAGTCTGTGCCTTAAGCAGCCCAGGAAGATGGGCAGAAGTGATGGGACATATTCTATGAACAATGAAGGTGGAGGGAAAATAACTATTAAAGCTGAGTGGATTTCAGTCCCTTGTATTTTTAGTTACTTCTGGATATTAACAAAGAACCTTACTCTCCAACAGGACCATACTCATCTTACAAGTTTCAAATTATTACACCCTATCTCTATAATCTATTGAGATCCACATTCCAAATCTTCTAAGCAAAACTTCTGGTGACAATGGGCTCAGGAAGCAACAGCAGCTGTACCCCAAAAGCCACAATGCTACACAACAGTCCTCAGAACAAACCTACTGCTTGAAATGTGGACTTTGAACCCCAGTATCAGCTCTGTTAACTCTGACCCCTCACACCCCTGCAGGCTTGCTCAGGTTTACAGGCAGGTACATTAGAAAATGTGAAAAGTTTTGCTTCTTTTTATGTTAATGTGTTACAAGAACAATTCCTCTTCCTAGCAAAGAAAAGGATCTGTTTGCACAAAGTGCCTTTTTGTGATCACAACAAATTAAAGTAATTCCTCCTGTAGAAGTCAGAGGAGCTGTTCATATACAATATGTACCTCACATTTTTTTATTTATGTTTATCATTAACCAAAAGCAGTCACCCTGGATCTGCTATCAGCACATTGGGGGCTGGAACTGGACTTTTGTAATAAAGATCATCAGTACAGCTTCAATTATTCTATAGCTGAACAATTTTTGAACACGAACAGTTCCTGAAACTGAGTAAAAGCATCCCCAAACCAACTGCCATAAACCACCAAATGGAGAGAACAAAAAAAAAAACAAAAACAAAAAACAAAAAAATCCTGACTATATTAAGGTTCATTGTTGACAAGTTCATGTATTTTGGTTCTTAAGACACTATTGTCCTTCTGCTGCTGTGTTAGGATGCTTTAATTTTAGTATTTAGCATTTTAATCTAGTTTTTCTAGAGTAGAAATACTATCAAGTTTAGCAGATATAACCTGCCACACTGCTATTAGAACACCAGAGTGAAAATACACAGGGTTTTACCATCCAAAGGAAAAGCAGTAAATATTCATTCTTTTGCCAAAACACAAAGTGTTAGCAACTATTTTCTGGTTTAACATGACACATTACTGGTACAGTTATTAAACCATGTCTCCTAGTGAGATATTTAGTCTCTTCAGCAGTCAGTCATTTCAGTCCCCTCTCTTACCCAAAAGTTTATCCTCAGAATTCAAGCACACACCATTGCATGAATATTTGCTAATAAACTGAAGCAAGTGAAACTTCCCACATGAAGAATCGAAGAACTCAGTTTAGGAACTGAAATGAATTGATCTAAAGTAACAGATAAGGGATGGTACACACTCCTCTCAACATCACTGAGGATTTTCTGAGTGTTGAATTGAGTATTGCTGGGGACAGTAACATTTAAAGCTCACACCTGAACAGAATGGTTTGCTCTTATTTAGAGGCAGAGCTGCTCCAGCACAACTGGTTTTTGTATTAAACTTCCTTAACACAAGCCCAGCTTAGCTCCTTTCCCCCCCTGTACACAGACAATCCCATCTTCCTATTGTGCTTGATTTCCTCAGACCATCAGAACAGGATTTCTCTTCCGTAGTAACAGGTTTTAATTATTTAACACTTCCTGAACAGGGCATAATAAAATGGTACCAAAAATCAGATGCTCCACAAAACAGGAACATAATTGAGTCCATCTACACTTTCATACAAGGCCAAGAATGTCAAAGTGTCAAAATTAGAAGAGGGATTATGAACCATATTTTTAAGTCTGAGTTTCCACTCCAAACCAGGAAGGTAAAATTTATTTTCCAACAAAGGTCCAACAGTTGTAACCATAGCAGTAAAACAGCACTTGATTTCACTAACAAGGGACAGAATAATACATTTAAATTCATTCTTTGCATTAGACAGCGTGCATGAAACAGCCTCTATCATCCACCTTCTGCACAGGGCACACAGAAAATATCCCCAGAGCTTACTGGGCAGTAATGCAAGGTTTGAGTATCCCAACCCAGGAACTGCTCAAGGTAGAGGTTAAAAAAAATTTCAACAACACATATATATTATTTTCTTATAAAGGAAAGCCAAAAGGATAGAAAAACCTTTTCTTTCTGGGAGCAAAATATTTCCAGATCAAAACTGAGGGTTGACAAAAATGGAGATAGTGTGTTAAACAGTACATAAGACTCGAATTTTTCTTTACTTGTTTCTTCTCATTCTCTAAAAACAGACTGGTCATTCTCTCTGAAGAGGGCACCAGAACATTAGATAAGATGTGCTGATGGACAGGGACCCTGCTTCTAAGGCTGCATTCATTTCTAAACCACATTTGTCTAGTTTTAGCTTTTAATTAGTGGATTTATTTATACTACTGCCTACTAGATGGAAAACTCTTGTGATCAGCCTATAAGAACATCTAATAGCAGAAAGAACAGACTGATAAATTAAGCTTCAACCTAAGCCAGGTCAGGTAGAGAACAAAAATTTCTTCACACCAAAGCTGAAGTCCTGCTCCCAAGTTATGCTGCATTTGGGTAACAGAAGAACCAACAGTCAGGATTCTGGGAGTGCAGCAAAGTTTCCAAGGCAAGTTTTCTTTAGCCTTAAAAAAACCCCAAAGCTTCCTTTCCCAGGGTAATACAGCAATAAGTGATCATTATCTTGATGTTCAAGCTTTTTGTTCAGTGCTATTTGTGCTTACAATAAAACCCACTCAGTATCAGTTCTGTCAGAGTATAGAATATCAGGTATGATCTCAATTTTTAAGTATCTAAACCAGAATTAGTGTTGCTATTTTTACCAAACAGTTTGGTAACTCTGAAGGAAAATGCTACAAGAATTGGGGTAAAAATTGGAAATGTGTTTTGCAATATTTCAAATGTGTGTTAAAAGTGACACAAGTTTAGGCCGTGCCCTGAGTTGAACCTCACATAACTCCAGACTCCAGTGAAGCAAGGAATGGAGTTTGGACTGGGTCTGGTTATCCCCAAGCTGCCTCTCACTGAAGCTCACAGATTTATCCACTACTCATGCATGTATTTATTAACCACTGATCTTACTTCCCTCTCTTTTCTGGTTCAAAAGCAGTACTTAAGGGAAAAAAGCAAAATATGTGCTTTAAAACCCAGACCCAACAGTTTGTACCTGGTAAGGAAACACCCACAACATTTGCAGTGAATTCTTTTCCCCATCAAGGGAAGTTCTCAGCAGTTTGCTTTAGGACAGCCTCCAGCAGGTCTCTGCTGGGCCTAAGCCTTCCTCCATCCTTTTCCTTGTTTTTTCCAATATCAATGCTTTCCCAGAAAAAGTAAACCTGTATCTCTAGCACTGACTCTGAAAATCAACCCTAGTTAGAAAAGTAACACAGGCACAAGATCCAGATGTTTTGGAATCAGACCTGCAACGTCCATGTTTTACTACCAGGGAGAACATAAAGTTCTTCACAACCACATGGGAGTTTGACATAATTCGTATTAAGAATCTTCCTTCCTGACCTTCTTCATCCCAAAATTCATCTTTCTTTTGTTATAAGGCACCCAAAAGTCCTGAAGTGCTCTGCAGTTGGAATTAAAAGCCTCCAAGTAGTTCTTGCCTATTCTGTGCCAGGTATAAAAAGTAAATTTTCTGGATTATACACTAATTTAATAAGCAACAGCTTCTGGTAACTCTGTGTATATTTTTAACATGCTGAGTACTTACAGATACAGAAACAGATGACAAGAACCATCCTTCAGAAATTCAGGGAAAAGAGGAACTACTGTGGCTGTGCTTTGGTCATTTACTGACTGCAACTATTGAACTTTCATTTATTAAATTACAGAAACTCAGATACACTGTATCTACTCCAGAAAATTTTAGACAGGAAAATACAGTGGAAGTGAACAAAGGTCATTTCTGTTCCCAAATGTGCTTCTATAAAAAACCCCCCATGATTTACCACCAGTTTATCCCAATTTTTCAGGCTGAGCTTCATACGAAACTTATAAAAAGTAGGGACATGCTATTCTAAATTTCTCTTTGAAATGTCACTTTAACACAGCAAACAAAAAACTCAACTAAACCAAAGTGTATCTAATCTATTAAGATAGCTCCTGGTATAAGTTTAGATTGTACCCTCCAATTAACTCCTGCTTCTGCAACAAACAACATGATAATCCATTTAAAGGCAGGCAAATTGAAAAGCCATGTGAGGACAGCATGTGGATGTGTGTCACTTCATCAATTCTAAGTAAAACCCTGTAACTTAGTAACCATCACATAAAAGCTCTGAGAACCATGCCCACAACAGGTCTGCATTCAAATTTAAGGCACACATCTCAAATCTGTGATCCCAACATCCCAAACAGCTCCTCTTCATTGTACAGTTATTTTTCCACCATCTCTGCTGAAGTGAACATGAAGCAAAGACCTCCTAACAACGCGGAGTTAAGAAATTCATATCTGCATGTATCAACAGCAATCTAACAATTCCTACAATGAAATTATCTCTGTGTCAGACCCACATATAGCTACTTCAAATTAGCAAAGCTGCTACACCATTAAATAGAACTATTTTGGAAGGGATGACTTGCAGAGATTGTTCACTATTAGTTATCAGCACAGGGGAGAAACCAATCACCTGATTATTTATGCCACTCAGTTGAAAGATATTTGCCTGGACACACAAAAGTCGCTGGCACTGTGCCAGGAATTCCAGAGCCAGATATGTATCCCAGCATGGAGGGCTCTGTCACTTCCCTACAAGGCCATCTTTTTGCAAACAACATGTCAAAGGCCATCGCAGCCCTCCTGCACTTGAGGCCCAGGCATGCACAGAGTCTCTCTCACCTCCAGGCCTTGACACCAATGCTGGATTGTGATGCATTTATTGGCTCTTCTCTGCTTGCTCTGTGGCTTCCCTCAGTTGGATTGCAATTAAAACTTCAGCATTGTCTAGCTACAAGAACTTATTATTTCAGTGTCAGAAGTTGTGGTATACCAAAGCACTGATTTCTCTATTAAACATCCACATGACTTATAATCAACTGCAGCTGCAAGTGAAGGTAATTGAAGTGTATTGTTTGATCCACAAATTTAAGTGAGTATTTTACCCAGAAAAGCTGCTACAGTCCATCAACAAGCCAGACCACTTATTTTAAAGGACAGTTATAAAACTTGGGATATTTTTTGGGTTTCTACATGAGCATATTGAATTAAGCTTTTCCTTATTAAAAAAAAAAATTCTACATATGCTGAACTATCATTGTCCTACAAACAGATTTTAAAATAATGCAGTAGTAACCCTATGATAAAGAGGACACTATATTTGTTAAAGGTAGCTTGATGTTACAGGGACATTGGTTATTCCCAGTTCATTTTTCTCCTCAGACACAGGCCTTTTAAACAGAGTAATTGATTTTATTGGTACTGACAATATCCAGCAGGCAAGTAAAAGCCCACACATCCCACAGGTGTTCTCATACAGAATAAAGGCAAAGCTAAATTTGAAGATGAAAATACAATCTGTACCTCTTCTGAAATGGCAATGAATCAAGGAGAAAGAGTTCTGTGCTCTAGACACCTGCCAGAGCACCAAAATCCAGCATTTCTCCTCAGTGATACCCCAAACCAGTGCAAAACACACAGTCATCAACTCACAATTTACCAAAAACACAACCCGAGCGTATTCCCATGACGAAAACTCCTTCCAAAACCACCATTCCATTGCTGACATTTAAAAACAGGATAAGGATTTGGCCCAGACATCCACTGCAGAGTCTGTAATTGATACAGCTCTGTTTGCCTCAAAAGGACACGTCAGACACAGCAGCACCAACCCCCCTTGCAGAGCACACAGCCCTGGCAGGGCAGGAGCAGAGAGCACACACAGGGCCAAGGCATCCCAGTTCACCCTTCATTCCACCAGCACCACCCTGGATTTGGACTTGGAGCTGAATCATCCTGTACACAGAACAGGGGCTTGGGAGAGGGCTCAGCCAACCTTAAACTTTCTCAAGGAATGAAAGTTGGGCAGGCAGCCAACACCAACTTCATTCTGAGTGCACACTCTCTTTGCCTGCTAATTAAAACAGGAGGATAGTCAAGTTTAAGGGTATATATTTATCTCCTCTTGAGACAGCCATCACCTCTGAAATCAAAGTGACACAAGTGCAAAGTAAGTCTGATGTACACCCTGCACTGCTCCCAAAGGAAAGATCACTCAGTTAACAGTTGATAATGACCTAAAAAATCTGAGCATGCAGCACTCCTGACACTCAGCAAGAGACACCCAGTTTTATCTGGGAAGGAACAGTCAAGCCCAGTTTAGAAAATAAGTTATTACTACAGCATTATCAACAAAATGATGGAGTTCTAGCTAAAAGTACACAACTCTTCTATTTCTGCACTCCTTCCAAATAAAGACAAGCCTTTTAGAGCAAAACTAAGATATCAGAAAGCTCTAGGCAAAAGTCCAGGCTTTTAAGACAGGCAGTTCAAAAGCTTACCCAGGAGAAACAGGGAACTCTACTCTGCATAGCTCATGTATTTGAGATCTACACAGCAAATTGTCAAAAGAAGCAATAATGAATTGTGAAAGATGAGAAAACAGTGAAGTCATGTGCCAGTCATACTTGCTGGGAGGACAGCAGACATTTGTGAGGAGAAGTTCAAAGGCACTGCTACTACAAGTCTAAGAGCTGGAGAAACACATTCAGATGAAATAACAGAGCATGAAAAAAAACCAAACTTCTGCACTCCCAAACCTAAAGAAACTGAAGACATTTTAACACCAGGAAGAAACATCTATTTTGTGATAGAAAAGCAGACAACTTTTAAGACACTCTGAGACCAGACACTAGAAAACAAAATTTTAAAATTGTGACAAGTGTTAAAACCACAACTCCAATTAAGATGCTTCGGTTTTAGACCTACCAATTAAACTAAGTGGCAATTTGAAAAACAATCCCCTCCGTACAAATGCACATTTAAGGTAATTACAGATGAACGGGAGCAAGATTGTTCTTAAGTGAAGCATATACTTAGGAGTGTTTGAAAACTCCCCCCAGGGCCTCAGATCATTAAGACAAAGCCCCACAACAATTTTACATTCATATGCTAATGCCTGCATGCACCACATCAGAGGGTCTTACCTGCCACTTCCACGATATCACCTGGGACAATGTCTCTTGCTTTAATCCTCTGGACACTTTTTCGGTCCTGTCGATACACTTTGCCCATCTCTGGTTCATATTCTTTAAGAGCTTCAATAGCATTTTCAGCATTTCTTTCCTAAAAGACAGCAAAAATGTGTAATTTTGAAAGCCCTCAAGGAAAAACAAGCCTGTCAGATCTGATTTTTCAATAGCATTATCATATGAATACTACAAACTCAGCTCAGCTATATTTCTTCATACAGAACATTTTGTGTCCCCTCCCCTCACGAGGCTGCTGACTGGAAATCATTTGAGTGTAATTCAGGTGTTTGTGGGCATTTAGAACACAGAAATGGTTTATTTAAACCCTGCAGCATTTTCCATCAAGAATATCCACTGTGTTTTTGCAGGGAGGCCACACAAAGAGTTCCATCTTACATATGGATGCTTCTTGACATTAAAAAAAGCAGAATTAAGATTCGTGGATGTAGGTGTTGGCTGGAGCAGCTTACCCTCAGCCTGGAGTGGAGCAGCACTGCTGAATTTCATTTACTGACACAAATCAAAGATCAAGTTATGATGAAGTCAACTTATTACCAACTTTACTTCAGCAATTCAATTTTACTGAAGTGAAATTAAGGCATACACTAGAAACTTCCCCAGAATCTCTAAACAATTTACAAACTTGGATGATTCCCCACACAGGAAAACCTTCAGATTCCCACTAACACCACAGCTTTCCTCTCTCAGCTGCAGTTCTCTCACAGAGCACTACAGAGATTGGTATCAGTGCTGTGATGCCACCCAGATAAAGATCAACTGCAGAAACCAGCAGCTTATCAGTGCTCCTTCTCCAGCTCCTGGAGAAAGAACTTATTTTCCATTTCCCTGCCTATTGACAGGAACAAACGTCATTTAGCCCTGATAATTATACATAATGGTAGAGTGCACAGAGTTTTTAGAACATCTGCCCTTCAAATATACATCAGCCTTTCCAGATAATAAAAAATTTCTCCTTGCATGTCAAAGCAGAAACAAAACCATCAGAAATTCAAGTGCTGAGGAACTCACTAGTTCCTTCTAAGAGTGCAGCTGAAAATGACTGTTACCAAAACTACCTTAAGGAACTAACATTTACATGGCACAGCTCAGGGTCTGGCAGCCCAGATCCAAAAAGCTGCAATACCAGCCTCATATTCCACCAGGTGAATTAATTCTGCTCCTCAGCACTAGAACACCAGCACTGCTTTTCTGTGGACTGAGTGATTTACCGGTAAAACCCTCAAACCCCACAAAAGGAAGGTTACTTCAACAGAACTTTTCCTTCAAAAAGGAGAAATAAAAATTCAACATGATGGCCCAGGTGGTCAAGAAGGCCAATGGCACATGGCTTGGAGCAGGAATAGTGCAGCCAGGAAGATCAGAGCAGTGCCCAGCACAGGGGATGGGCACTGCTGAGGCTCCTCCAGTTCTGGGGGCAGTTTTGGACCCCGGGAAGGGTCTAGAGCACCAGGAGCACCTGAGGGATCTGGGGGTGCTCAGTCTGGAGAAAAGGAGGCTCAGGAGGGACCTTGTCACTCTCTAGAAATGGAAGAGAGCAAGAATAAACATCCAAGTCACACCAGGAGAAATTCAGAATGGGTATTAGCAGCAATTTCTTTGCAGAAATGGTTGTCAAGCATCCAAACAGGCTGCTCAGGAAAGTGGATGAATCACTGTGCCTGCAGGTATCTAAAGATGTACACGTGGCCCTCAGGGACACGGTTTTGTGATGCCCTTGGCAGTGCTGGGTTAACAGTGTGACTGGATGATCTTAAAAATCTTTTCCACCCTCAACAATTCCGTGATTCAGCTCACCCAGCCAGCTCAGCTGTGCTGGACTGAGCCTTCCTGCTGCACTTTGCCTGAAGTTATGGCAGCCAGACTATCCTGCAGGCACTGCAGCCCTGGCAGGTGGCTCCTGGGGAAAGGAGCACGTGAGAGGAAAGGTTGAGGGTGGCAGAGCAGCAGCTGTGACTCAGTGCTCACATCTGGTACCTGTAGGAACAGATACACTGAAGGGTGGGGACTGTACTGGGGCTGATTTTCTGTGCCCATTAGAACAAGGGAATGAGTCACTCTGTCTGTGCAGCAACTCTTTCACAATGAAGCTCCATGCATGTAGAAATACACACAGAGGTGTTCTTTGCATACTATGACATCTGAAAAATAACCTGGTTATTTCCTGCAACAGGGAAACAACTACACAAGAAAAATCCTCAAGCTACACAGACACCTTTAGCTTCCATTTCATGCTTAAAATTAGTGCCTGCAGAACTGCAACTCAAGAGCTTCAAGTTAAACATTAACTCTTGCTCAATTACTTTATGAAGACTTGAATATAAAATGTCATTTAAGAGGGCAATGCTGTCACCCCCTGAGCAACATTATCCCTTCCCTGCACACCTGCTCCAGCAGGTTGGGTAGCAAGCTGGGTACTGCTGAAAACTGAATTTTGAGGGACACTCTTCAAGCCAGCTCATTTGGGATAGCACAAAGCAGACAACAGGAATGTACAGCATTGCTACTCAAGGCCACTTCTTGTAGCAGGCAGGGTCTCTCTGATGTGTTGTAACCTATTAACCTATGTAATCTCCTCTTATTTTTTATTATTTTTAACCAGTTTGCTATTTTTTTAAAGCATGAAGCCTCATGCACTAAGACAGCAAGTAATTACATCACACTAGCACCCTCCCTTAGGAAAAAACCCAACCAATCATACAAAGCACTTAGAATAAAATTCCTAGAATATCTTTAATCTGCAGAAAAAAAATCCTCTAACATAACATCCACTGTATAAAGTGATCAAATTAGCAAACTGAAGTGATATGAACATTTCTGTTTTGGCATCTCTTGAAGTGTTATTTTATGTTATGATACTACTGTCTATATGATTTATAAAAAGGCATCAAATTAATGTCACAGCTGACAGTGTAGGAAAAGTTTTACAGTATTTAGATATTTTCATTAGAAACTTGTGCCTTTTGACAGACATGCAATCTTTGGATGTACATTTAATAGCTACTATTGTGATTGAACAGGGAGAATTAATACTCTATTAATAATTTACTAAAACACAAGAGGAAACAGACAAGAAACAAGATTACAAGTGCTGCATCCTTTGTTCCTTAGTTGGGAAAAAACCCCAAGCAAACCACTCCAATTGTTCTTAGCTTTGCAAGGCCTGATTTATTGCCTGAATTCAGGGCTTTATTCTGGCCTGTGTCGTTCATGTGTTCAGCAGTGTGTGGCCAAACACACTGATGGGCATTTTGCCTTTCTGGCAGCACTTCTGAAGCTTTCATTTTACCTTTAAGTCAACACTTTCTGTTGGGAAGCTTTATGGTTTGCTGACTCTCAGGAATCCAAAGTTAGCAACACATCCTACTTGCTTTGTGAGAACACCCAAGGGTACAGTGCTTCCTCTTAAACCACAAAACCCCTAAACATTTGTGATTTGATGCTGTAAAAGTCTCTGCATACCTGCCACACTCCCACAATGGCATTGGCTACTAATATAAGCAAGATTACAAAAGGCTCTACAAATGCTGTGATTGTTTCTTCACCTTCTTCAAACCAGGCCAGGACCTGCAAGAGAAACACAGTGATTTAAATTCCCAAATTACAGACACCTTGCAAACTTTATGCCTGCTAAGTTTCAACTGCTTAGATTTTAGCAGTTTTGGAAACCCCTCAATCTACTAAGTTTGTAGTTCTGTAATTCACGAATGGGTTGGCAAAACGCAATGGAAAAGGAGAAAAAGAATCTTTACTAAAGTAGTACAAAGTTCATTTTAGAGGCTACTCTTCTTTTAAAGGAGTAAGCTATTTATCTGGGAAACAATTGCTACTGTTGCCTCAGAAGTGAAAGCAGAAGTTGTGACAATAGTTATGACAATAAAAAATAATTATTTCATTTCTGTATAAAACAGGACATCAATTAGTTTGACTACTTAAAACACTAGAAGAACCTTGCCAGAATCTGAATTTTAAGGAAGTTAACTGCCCTTTACCAGTAACTTAGGCACAGAAATGGAAACAGCTTTACAAGTTTTCTGTGAGTAGATAGAAAAAATAAGCATCTACTTATTTAAATACAAGTAGTGTCTTATTGAAGCATCTAAGTGAATGGTATAGTTATATTTGAAGCTAAATTTTAAATCAAGTAGCTGATAAAACTCAAAACTGGATTTTAAAAGGTAAATCAAACTTGAGCACTTGCATAAAAGGCTCCACACGGATTTTACTTTAATTCATTTGTTTTAAAAGTGCACTCCAGTTTTAGGCATCTGTCATTCACTTGACTCGAAAGTGTCAGGGCCTCTGCAGAGTGCTGGAGTCACTGATGAAAAGTCAAGTTAACACGACCAGAGAGGAAGAGCATTTTCATCAACATGTTGAGCAACAGGAAGCCTGGAAAGTGACAGTAAATAGGAACAACGTGTTGAGATAATTAGGGCTGGTAGTCAGGCAACAGCACTCTGAATCACTAGAAGACTGCAGCGAGCAAACTGTTACTAAAGCAAGCCCATGATTCCACCAACACGCTGCTCCGAGCTATTGCTCAATTGTGAGACACTCCAGGATGTCAAAAGGAAGGAGCAGCAGCATGAAAGCCTCAAGCAGAAAACAGACTGTCAAGCAAACCCAATGCAACAGCGAATTTTTATTACAAAGGGATAAACTTGTAAGATCCAGGTCGTGATTAATACGACTGCAACATTCCAACTGGCAACGTGAGGTCTGGAGGGTCTGTGTGCTCTGCCTCGAGAACAGCTTTGGCTGGGATCTCTGCACACCTCACTGCTCCCCAGCCCCCAGCCAGCTCCTGCCATTCCCCTGCTGGGGCAGTGGGACAGGCCCTGCTCACCCCACACACACCCCTGGGCTCTGGGCAGCTCCCCCTGCACCACAGCTGCTGCTGGAGCCACGGGAGAGGCCAAGGGGCATTTCCAGATCTCCCAGAGCACACAAGGTCACTCGCTGCCATCAGAGTCTCCTTCTTCCCTCCCTCTGGTAGAATTCTGTGGAGCCCACTTTGCTCCCAAACAAAGCAAATAAATTCAATTATGTTGTGATGTGCTTATCTGAGCAGGAACCTAAAAGGTTAACTGGAATAAAATACCTGCTTTACACAACATTTTCTGATTTAAGACCATGTGTGCTGTAAAATAACACTGAGAAAGGCCACAACTTCCAGAGGCAAGGAAAGGAGCTACAAGGACAGCAAGATCCAAGTATGTCAAGGAGAGCCAAAATTAAGTTTTCAAGGGATCTGTTGTTGCAATAAGCCATTATTTCAAAAAGAGCAGCTGAACTCAAATTAGAGATCCTGAGAGTATAAAGTCTGATGGTTTAAATCTCCATTGCTGGTTTGGTTTTTTTTTTGGTGAAATTATCAATCTGTGACAAGACTAAAGTGAAGTATCCAGTTAACCCTGGAAGCCAGCAATACACATTTCTCTCTCCAGAAGTTTCTACACAATTACTATCAGTGGAACAATCCAAGTTCTAGAACAATTTAGTAAACATAGGCATAAAATAACCAGATATATTGCAAGTTCTTGGTTTCTCTATAGCAGACTACAGCTACATTAACACTTCATTTAGGAAATTTGTGGTACACAACACATTCTGTAACAGATCAGGTTTATTATTTGATAGCGGCCTGAAGCAAAAAAAAAAAAACCAAAACAAAGCCAAGAAAAACAAAGAGGAAGTAGAACAAGCAATAACAAATATTTAACTTTGCATTTTTAGTAACAACAGACCATATGCTGAGGCCTGGTAAAGACTAGACAATTCTTGTCCAAGTCACTGAGTCCTTGTCAGAAAGTTTCCACTAGCACACTTTTAAGACCCTGGAGAGGTTTACACTGAGAGAACTCTTTTTTTTTTCAATTTCTACTCAGAAGGGCCCCACCATGTTTCAGCCCTAATCACTTTAAGACTCACATGTAGAACAGCTTAATTTCCAGGTCATTGATCTCCAATGCTCTGGTCAGGCACTACTGTCAATAGGAAAAGTCATCATGTGTTTAAGAAAGAGTAGGAAAAATAAGGAAAGAATAAGATAAGAGAAATGCAAGCCTAAAAATATAAGGGAAATAATAGCAAGACATAAAAGCCCCATATCAACAGCCAACATAAGCAGCTTAAAGGACAACTTTCATTCAGCATATTTGCTTTAGGGCTGCCAGAGCTATGGCTTGCAGAGCCTATTTTAAACAAAGCCTGACGGGGTGGACCTGCAGGACACAAGACACACAGTGACAGGCAAACAGCACTCAGTTATTTGCAAAAAGGGGACAGAGGTACAATGCCAAAGTCAGCCAGCAATGAGGTGAGCACTGATGGAAGCAGCTAAAACAGCACAAGTGCCCTTACAGCTTTTTCCATTTCTACAAGTGAAGTCTCTCTACTGCCAGGGAAATTAAGGAGACAGGTTACTTCAGATGATTATGTATCATTAAGTAACAACAATAGAACTGGAAAATGGGACTTTGGAGACAGAATTGTGTTGCCCAGCAGGCTGTACCCACTCACCACTAACAGAGGAAAAGCAAATACTTTGTTGTCAGTAACCAAACAGAGATTTTTGTTTGGTTTTCATTTTGACAATGGAAACCTAGAAGCAAGCTGGGGGAGGTAAGATCTCACCCCAACAAAAAGAAGCCCTGGATTAATTAAAGCAGGTCATACAAAACACATGGCTTGCTTTTAAGAGTTTCCTTTTTACAGAATAACGTGATTTCAGTTTTAATATATTTTGGACAGAGTATCAACTACTGCTCTGAAACCCCTCTTTTTGTGATTTCTCTTTTCAAATTAGCTTAAAAATAAGCAGATGCAAACTATTTCAGTAGTCCTGTTCCATCCATGTCAGTTACTGAACACCAGGTAACATTAAAGAAAAACCTCCCAATTTTAGTTCCATGATTCAGTAGAGTTTTGTCTTCTACACAAGGTGGTCAGGGGATAAAAACCTCAAAACATAAACCAACACATCTTGACCACATGTATAAACACAAAATTAAGAATTTTACTGAGTTCAAAGATTGTAGGCATCACACATTACCCCATATTTCTGAAAATATTGTTTATTATAGCAATAAGAGAAGAAAAAAAAAAGGATACCTGTCACTCCCAGTTTAATTTTTACAACATAAAATGGAATCACAATGACTTCTCACATTTTTATCAGCCCTGATGCTAATGAGCAATCTAAGTTTAGCTAAAAGCATGTCAGTGTCACGTTCTGCAGCAACCCTTATCTCGTGCCACACGCTCACTGCTGCTGACCTGAACAGGTAGCTTTTGGGGTGATTTCAGGGCAAACTGTTGCTGACACATCCTACCTCCTTCAAGAGGACCTTTGCTCACCTTTTACCACAAACTAGGTAATACTTATGCTAATTTACAGGCTATTACAATCTCTGGGCTAAAGCACAGCGTAGTGTTTTAATCTAAACAGATATCCACTATGAGAAAACATTCTCAGGGCATTCACAGTCTGCTTAGGAATCAAAGGAATAATTGAGGGGAGGGAATGCTCTCAGGATGCTGTACAAATACTTCAAGTTTTGGTAGAGTTTATAGCCTACGTTTCACCTTGTAGGAGGAAACCTACTGTGTGATGCAGAACTAAGACTGCAGAGTTCAGCACACACCACTGCTTAAAGCAGCCACACTTCACCAAGGAATTATTCTACATCAGATGCAGTTAACGTTTTGCAACCTGTCAAAACCATTTATACAGCAAAGCAAGCTGTTCCTTTCAGTAAACACTGCAGATCAGAGCACATGCTACACAAGTACCAAGAATTAAAAGCCACGAACACACCCCACGGGTTTATTTCTGCAGGGGCTGCACGGATCCAACAGAAGACAGAGACAAGTCTATTCACAGATCCATTTACTCTCCATCAGAAGTTATTTAGACTGCCACTCTTCAAAAGCCACACTCGAGGCTTTCACCAAGCAGGCACGTGTCTTACAGCAGTTCTGACCTGGAATGTGGGGCACAGGATCCACAGCCCACAGCCACGCAGCATCTGACCCCTGCAATCAGCCTGGCTGACCCAGCCTGAGCTGCTGCTCTGAATTCTTTTACTGACACGTACCTGACAGGCAGTGTGGGAGCACAGGGCACAGAAGGCACTCTGAACACAAGCAGGGATGTTTCTGCACAAAGCCTAATGCAGTGCTATAGATGTGTGTTACTGTGCAGGCAATTCTAACAGCAATAAACTAATGTGATTTATGATTGCAACACAGCTACCGTAAAAACTCCCTCAAAATACACAAAAAATAAAATATCTATGCATTTGGAGATACTCTCTCTCATACCTGAATCTTAGTTTTTCTAAACTGACAATGCACAGCTGGTCAAGAACACCAGAACTTAGGTGATGTAATTACACCCTATTTTTGCAGTAATGCAATCCTTGTATCAACATATCCAATGGTGCTTTACAGCTACTAGAAAATCTGTATTATGCTTTCATCAAGAAAAAGTGTTAAAACCTAAGAAAAACAGACAACATAATCACCTTCTGAGCAATGAAAACACAAGAAACAAACACAAAGGGGAAGAGCTTTTTAAGTACCAAGGTTATAATATATGTAGGGTGGGTTCCCTTTTCATCAGAGAAAAATCTTTACTTCTAACATCAATTTAGTGCGCCTCTGTAACTCCAAAAGAGGAGACAGAAAAGGCAGAGCAGTAGCCCAAGGTCATGTACCATGTCAGCTGCACAGAGGCAGAGAACCCAGATCTATCCCACACTCCATTAGACAACAGTCTCCTCTTAATTAGATAGGAAAATTAACCATACTGAAAAAAGCAACTGAATTCAGCTACTAATCAAGTTTTCCAAGAGGATTCAGCAGTGTATGTTCTATGACCTCTGTCAGCCTGCACTCAGACTCAGCAATCAAAGCTTTAGTTTGGGGAATCTGATTTTTCACTTACTTGTTTATAATAAAAACAACTAATGTACCTTGGCACAGAAGGCTGACAGACTTCTGTGCTGTCATTTGTCTAACCAGATGACAGAAACACTCCTGACTTTTCAGGAATAAAAAGACATCCCCTTCTGAGCCTCTGTGAGGAAAAGGGGAAAGAGGAAGGGGGGAAAAAAATCTCAACCTTCTGAATGACTGTTTATCCAATTTTCAATAGCCAGCCTGATTTCCTCTCCAGGAAACAGAGGAGTGAGTGAAGCACATCTGTCTCCATGGTCAAGATTGATGTCATCAGTATGGCTCAGCTGGTACTGGTGAATTACAGAAACAAAGCCAGAGCCCTCTGGAAGGTGTTGGTGTGGGGAGAGCAGATCCCCAGCACAGCACAAACTGCAGCACCAGGGCAACCCTTCCCCCACCACACAACAGCTCCCGAGCACATTCTCCTCTGCCCATCCTAATTAGCTTGCCCTTAGCTAAAGAGTCACCACAATTTCCACTCCCCCCAAGAGCTGCAGCATTTATTTTTTTTTTTTTCAAGTAGTTAATTACAACTCCAGGGCAAAGTCTACTGTAAACTTTTACTCCCTACCTAAACAATTTAATATTCTGTAAGCTTTTCTTTCTCTTGTCCAGCTCCCCAAGAAATACAGCCCTCACCTTCCTTCTCTCAGTCTTCACTCCATTTTTCCAGTTTTTCAGCAAGCACATACCATTTACACATAATGTAAGAAGATTGCCTAATCATGCTTTTTTCAAGAGGGGAAAAAAAAAAAAAGTTAAAAATGTTCTTGTTCTTTTAGCCCTGTATGCAAAGCAAGATGTCCATGTAATGGCTTGACTATCTAAAGGTCAGTTACCAAATTTGGTCAACAATGGTGCCATCACAGCCGTCAACATTCTTGTCACTGTCAAAAGCAACAACTGTCACCTTGCTATTATCAGGAAGGAAAGGCAACTGGAATATTCGCCATGTAGATGCTATTTACAGTCTGCATTGCATCCAAAAATGTCTTCCAATGATTATACATAGAGCTTGATAAAGATTAACCCACAGGCAAGAAGAATGTCCAGTTAAACGCTTACTTACTCAAGGTTACTTTTCAAAGCCAACAGCAGCATTGGGAAATCCCACCTCAAATAAGCAAACTGGGTTGAATGAGAAGCACTTTTTAAAATACCTGTCTGGTGTAGTTATGTACATATGACTCATGCAATGGAAGACTCCCTGAAATTTTTGTTGGCTAGCATGCAGAAACCCCGTCACAAGGAAGTAATTTAAGAGACAGCAATCTTGCATCTATCCAGCAAGAAAGAATAATTTCAGTATGTACAGGTCATATACATTGGACTATGTCACTTCTCCCACACAGGACCCTAGGAATTAAAAAAAAAATTAATAGATCATACTTACAAAAGATATGCAAGCGGCCAGCAACAAAATTCTAACTAGTAAGTCTTCAAATTGTTCAATCACAAGCTCGAGTAAGGTTTTTCCTGCAATATGTAACAAAGCCATTGAGTCATGAACATTTACAAAAATGAATTATCAACAAGAATTAGCAGAAGATTTCATAACCATGCTCACCTTCCTCTGCCGGCAGCTCTGTCAGCGGAAGATTTTTCCAGGAAGCATGTCAAAGAAAAGAAATCATCGAAGAAACACATTAGAGCATTATCAGGCATCCACACCAGATATTCTTCCTGAATTGCACACTCAGCTGGGCTGGATTTGACAGACATACTGAAAGCCCCACTAAGGCGGCTCTTTTCACCAGAGTACGTGAATGGGCCCGAGAGTTTTGCATTTTAAGACACATAAAGGTTCGCAGGAATGTGCCAAGGGTTATAATTCAGCCAAGTCATCACTCCAGCCAGCTGTGGGACGTCTGCTGCTGCTGCACACAAAGGGTCAAAGGCTCAAAACGCTTTTCAAATGCTTTCTGACAAAGCTTTTCCTCCGCATTCACTTCAAAAAAAAACACAGACCATCAAACTTGGTTCAAAATATTTCACATTTTTTCCTCCATTTTAAGGGTATGTTCTTATTTCTGCTCTCCCCTTTATGTTCCTGCAACTAGATTTAGTAATCCAAGAGGCATAAAAGCAGCGTTTAAGCTAAAAAAACCACCTCCACCGTGTAATCTTCCCACAGATTTTCATTTTTACACAACACCAAGGGAGTTTAGAACCGACTAGGACAGCCAAGCAGTGAAGATTAAAAAAAATCGACTGAATTTTGTGTCCCAACTGGAGAGAAGAATATAAAAAAAAAGGGGGCTGAAAGGCGCTAAAAAGCTGGGGAAAATGAAGGTCAAGACGGGCAACAACAACAAAAAAATATTAAAAAAAGGCAAATCCTAAACCCCAAAGCGCTTCATTTCAGAATGGAAGAAGGCTTCCCACCGTTACGGTGGAAGGGAACGGAGGTGACACCCTCCTCCCCAGAGCAGCCCTGCGAGCTCGGGATTGAAAGAAACCCACGAGGTGGAGTTCAAGTCAGCCATCTTCTCTCCCTCGCTCCTATTCCGGGTCCTGGAAGAGATGCCGGCTTTGCCAGGGCACACGCGTTAGGCCTCGCACAGGGCCCCGGCAAGGATGAGGGAGAGGAGAGAGGGCCGGGAAAGGGAGCAGAGGGGGAAAGAGGGCGAGCGCCGGCGGCAGCATCCCCGCGGCGGGGCCGCCTCAGCCTTACCGTTGGAGCCCCATTTCTCCTTCAGCTTCTTCACTTGCTCGAGGCTGAGCCCGGTGCTCTCGTTGACGCCGAAATAAGCCAAAACTTCCTCCACAGTCTTTGTGTGCGCGTTCTCCATGGCTGGGGCAGGGAGCAGCAAATGGTGCCGTGCCTCGCCTCNCCCCCTCCCACCCCTCACGCCTCCGAGGGAGCCGAGCCGCCTCTCCGGCGGGGACGGGGGACGTCGGGCGGGGAGCACGCGGGCCCTCGGAGCCGCTGTCNCGCGTTAGGCCTCGCACAGGGCCCCGGCAAGGATGAGGGAGAGGAGAGAGGGCCGGGAAAGGGAGCAGAGGGGGAAAGAGGGCGAGCGCCGGCGGCAGCATCCCCGCGGCGGGGCCGCCTCAGCCTTACCGTTGGAGCCCCATTTCTCCTTCAGCTTCTTCACTTGCTCGAGGCTGAGCCCGGTGCTCTCGTTGACGCCGAAATAAGCCAAAACTTCCTCCACAGTCTTTGGGTGCGCGTTCTCCATGGCTGGGGCAGGGAGCAGCAAATGGTGCCGTGCCTCGCCTCTTCCTCCTCCCTCTCCTCCTCCTCAGCGGCGGCGGGGGCGGCGGCGAGACCCCTCCTCAGCCCTCACCACCCCCGTGCTATCACCATAGACCCTCTCCCGGAGCAGAGAAGCCCGAGCACACCTCTCTCTTCGCGGAGGAGGCCGGGAGGGGCAAGGAAAA
>VZTB01015658.1:183299-248658 GCA_013397245.1 Thryothorus ludovicianus | reverse complement strand
CCCCCGCGCCCGCCGCTGCCTCCGCTCGCTCCGGTCGCACAGCGGCGGCGGCGGCTCTAATGTAACTCGGGGGGCCGCCCGGCGCTCTCTCGCCGCCGCGGCATGTGGACGCCGCTCATTGGCGGGGCCGGGGCGCGGGGCGGGCGTGCTGGCGGCCNTGAGGGGAGCGGGCCGGCCTGAGGGGGAGTGGGCCGGTCTGAGGGGTCTTGGCGCGAGGGGTGGCGCGGAGCCGCCCCGGCGCCTGTCGCGACAGTCAGCCGTCCTGCGAGCACTGCCCTAATCCTGTCGTGGTAGGAGCCTCATCCAGTCTAGGGGTGAGTGTGGGGTTGGCCCTCAGCTCAGGAGCATCATCCGGTCAAAGGGTGACGACTGTGGGGCTGGCGCGCTCTGTCGCGACAGGAGCATCACCTGGTCAGAGTGTGAGGGTGAGACTCTCTCGGGAGGCCGTGGATTCTCCCTCTCTGGAGACATCCCAAGCCCGCCTGGGCACGTTCCTGTGTCAGAGTGGCAGAGAGTGATCTCAGGGCTCCCTTCCAACCCTAAAGACTCATTCTGTGGGGCCTGTGTCGCGACAGGAGCCTCATCCACCGCGAGTGTGCCTCGGTGCTGTGGCTGGGGTCACTCCCCGGTGGCCTTGCCCTGCGCTGGCCCCGAGCGGTGTCCCCGGTTGCCGTCGCAGCCGGCCCGGTGACAGCACACTCAGCCCCGGCGATACCGTGAGGAGGAATAAACTGCGCGCTGTGATTGCAGCGCGGCTCTGGGACCAGCTTTCCTCAGCACCGTATCTCGCCTCTGGCACAGGCACAGGGACTGATAGCACAGAAAAAAACTGCCTGATCCATCCAATGCCACCCGGTAATTTATGGGAACTTCAGTGAACGCAAACCGGAGAGAAATCGGCGCCAGCTGACATTGATACACCTGCAACACACACACAGAGCGAGCAGATCAGCACACGGCATAAACACCTTTAAAACTTGCTTCCAAGCCATGTCCTTGTGTGTGTGTGCCTGTGCAAATGCCAAAGCTGATCCCTACATGTGTGCTGCCTTACATAAATGCAGATCCTACATACAATCTGCATTTCCACCACTTATAAACCACCCACAGCACCACGCTATAAGAAACTGCGTGTCTGATGTGGAATGAAATACCTCAGTCTTACCTCTGCTAGAAGAGGGATGGAGAGGGGACAGCCCATGTAAAATCATGGTGTTCTAGGATACATGTGGCCCTATATCCTTTCTAACAAAAGTACAACTCAAAAAAGGCTCCTCTGTGAATGACCAAGGTCCAAGGAAGGATAACTTGACAGCCTACACTTCACAGGGCAGTTCTGAATGAAAATTCCTGAGCTAGATCTGATGACCTAGTTCAGGTAAGGCAATTGCTTATTCCATGCCATGCCCATATTAATTTCATCTTGCTTATCAGCAGGATTAATCAGCATGGCCAAATGTTGCATCAGTACAGTTATGTTGCTTTTCATACCTCACACTACACTAAATAGACTTAACCTGTTACAGAGGTGAAGAATGTCAACATGACAGGTGCATATAATTTATACAATTTACTAATTTTTTAATCAGTTTTAATAATTTTCTTGATATGGCATGAACCCATGATGTCACCATCCCCAAAACATGTACCTATGCATGTGCAACATTAAAAATACATGATTTCCACAATAATTCCATGTGGAATAATGCCAGCTACTTGAAATAATGTATTTCACTAGCAACTCAGTTTATCTCTATGAGTAGTTTCTTGCCTTCTACCACAGTAATAAAACCTGGATTGTATGTAAGTTTTTTTGTAAAAATACATTTACCAAGCATTACTTTTACACACAAGCATATTTACTAGCCTTCATACACAAGTGCACATTTAATGGACTTGAAAGTCCTGCCTTTCATTTTCTTACTGGTTTAAAGTATTACAATTAAGCATCTGTTTCAAAACAAAACCCAGGTCACATTTCATATTATTTCTCCCTGTGTTGTATCTCCTATGTCATTCTTGGTTTCCCATTTGTGCCTGTTTCCTAAAGGCCTTATGGAAAATTATTTTAAGCATACCAGAGGCATGGCACATGCAATTAGATCTTGGCAGAGGGTAAAAATAAAGTAGATGCTGTGTTCTTTCTATCTAACTTGTTAACAGGAGGAAATGCTGCTAGGAAGGCAAACAGAGTCTGAATTCTAGCAAATCCTGGAGAACTCTTGGCATTCTCTGGGGTTCACTAGTTCAGCTCCAGTTTGACAGCTCCCATTCTTTGTTTCTCTCATCCATTCAGTACAGAGGACTTGATTCTTCCCCCTTTTTTTTTTTTCCACCCTTAAAATCTGGAAAGAACCTGGAAGCACAGCCCTCTGCCTGTGTTTATTTCTGTCACGTGTTCTGCTATGGCTCAGTGAATTTTGAGAGAAGAATGACTGAATTAAGGACTGTCCTGCAGTTCTTTCTCTTCCAGAGCAGAACAACCTCTGCATTTCCTTCACACTCCTTTCCCTGTGTTTCCCTAGAAGTGCAGGACCACTGCTGCTGCTGAGGATTCCTTTGCAGGTGATACCTTCCAAACCCTCTGACAGATACACGTTTGAAAAACATTTGCAGATACAATTCATGGTCTAGACAGCACAGTGCAGAACGAGCTACAAATACCCATGTAGACACTGCAGCAGAAGCAGTACCTGCTAAATTTGGCATCACTTGAGATCTTACAAATTTAGAATTGTGAGTTGAAATCAGTGTTGTTTCCCATGGCTCTGCAAGGATTCATGATGCTTTCCATGACATTTGTCTTGCCTCTTGAAGGAAATGGTTATCTAAAGGAGATGGTTATCTAAAGATGGCTATTTTGACTCAAAATCAATATGACAGCACCTCAGCTCTGCCTGAAGCTCATGAAAGCTTCCAGGCTTCCAGTAGGTGCAGAGAGCTTCACATTCTCCATTTTTAAGGGAGGAAATCAATTCATTTTGCTGCTGCAAAGTTGCAGTTTGTTATTAGAGTGGAACCCCTTAGAGTGGCACCTGGGACAGAAACACAACAAAATGGGGCAGTTTTTGGCCTTGTTGAGATTCCAGTCACGTAGTGGAAGTGTGTATTTGTGCATTTGGCCTACTATCTTTTTTCACTGCAATATATTAAGAAGAAGCAGCCAACACATCAGGCAGCAGCATTAAAACAGTTCCTGTAATGCTTGCTAATTGAACTAAATGGGAATTTGGCCTGAGAGAGGACTGCAGGATGCTTTCCTTCAAATTGCAATAACATTAAGTCATCCCTACTGCTGCAAAGCAGATTCACAGCAGAGTTACTGGTCATAATGTGAATTGTCTCTTGCTGTACACAAACACATATGTTTTGTAGCTCAATTTTCCAACAAGATTAATAGTTTTGAGTGGAGCTAAACTCAGCGTGGAAGAGCACAACATAAAATGCCAGTTGTTGAGCCAAAACACATGAATGCTGACCCACAATAGGATCTCTTTCAGTGAACATAGACAAAGTGAGAATATTCTGCTTAATTGTGCCAAATTATGTCATGATTTTTGCAGACTGGCTAATTGCCTAATGGGGCTAATGTTGAGACCACCAAATTCATTGCTCTCATCACCCTGGCTGATTTCAAGTACAAGTCCTCGTGAGTGACAAATGTGGGCATTGTTTCTTCCTCCCACAGTACTATTTTATTCCTCTGAAATTACAGTTATTAAAATGTTTCAGCCAGTTGAAATCTACTAAGGCATATTAAAATGCTGCAAAAGTGCTGTATCAAAGTGGAAAGGTTTTAAATCTGCAGTTCTGTCATAGGATAATGCAGTTTAAATATAGTAACTATTTTTTCCAGTCAGCTTGCTCTTTGAATTCATGGTATTATGTCAAGGGTTTTTTTTCCCCCCTCTCTCTCCCCCCTTAAGAAGCTTATAGCTTAAACAGCAAAAAATGCAAAAAATACTGAGATGAAACAGTTGCACAAACCCAGCAGAGGAATAAGTGATAAAATATCCGTTTGGATGTTGATAATTAATATAATCTGAGTTTATTCTGAATAATTTTTATTCCTAGGCAATGTGTGTCCCTGTGTCAGCAGCAGGTAGAATTTGACTTCCACAGAGACTGAGAGACTGTGAACACAAAGGATGGTGTTGCTGCTGGGAGCTTTCTAGATCTGGATCTCTGTTCCTGCACAAAGCAGCTCCTTGCTGCCTTGGAAGTGTAAAGAGGCAGCGAGACAGAGTCTGCTCTCAGTGACAGTAACTATGAGAGATCACAGTTTGCCTTGGTTGCTTGCTTATTTTATTTCATTTCTGTATCCTATTCAAGGTCATTTGGCTCATCTCCGAAGACTCCACTGGAGTATTTGTCACAATAATCTCCATTTCCCTGCTTGGAAAAATCTCTCTATCCCATGCTGGTGGCAGAAGGAGATCTAGGTGTATGGGAGAGAGAAACATTTTATCAGAACCAACGTCCATCACACATAGCTGAAAAAATAATTTCTCTTTACTTTGATGGTGAGTCAGTTCTCTGGAAAAGAAATCAGCTGGACTGTTATTTTAAAAAATGCACAGCAACTTTAGAAATAAAGCACTGGTTGGTGCCCACGTGATTTGAATTCTTATCTCATCCTGACCTGATTTTTCCCTATAATTATGGTCTGATTCTGATTAATTTGGCAGCTCGCTGCCATATTTTTTCTTGTGTAAATATTCCTTGTGGGGTACTGGATCTCAGTTTTGCTCTCTGTAGATGGGGCTGGGAACTTGTAGGGGGCTGCATGGCCAAGCACAGTGTTTAGAAAATGGTAGTTTGTTGTTTGCAGGGTGTTAGAATTGCCCTGTATTTTCTCTCTGTAACAAGGTGAGAGGTAGCTGTGATCATGTTGTGTAGTACTTACCTGCAGAACTTCATACTGAGAGTGCACTTAATAATTCAACAGAAAGTTGAATTCCTTTAGTGGTGGTCATGGGCCACCAGTTCCTGAGCAAACCCGTTACTCAGGCTTTGTACAGTAAGGCTCTGGTTCCAGTGAATCATCTGCATTACTTGGTTTTAAAACTTCTTTCTTTTTTTAATCTCTTGACCCTATCAGAGGCAGCAATCAAGGTGTTTGTACAACAACACATATTTCCCTTTTTTCAGAGTTCTTGCACGGTGCCATGAGCTGTTCCACCATGGCACAGGCTTCTGCCATTCTGTGATTTGCTGAATCCCCAGGAAAAGTCACACTCACTCTGACTTTTCAAGACTGAAAGGGAGGCAGGTGCACTCCATGTAGGTGAGTAGCAATAATGTAAGACTGAACAGCTTTTCTTACTCATGGAGATGACTCCATTTTCAGGCATTGTTTGGGATTAATGGCACATGACTGCCACTTTTCTTAGATGTGTGACACTTTGTGATATGACACAAGCTGAAGGTTCTGTGCTTCTGGTGGAGGATTTCCTCCAAACTCATAGGTAGTTATTAGTAATACAGTGAAGTAGCACACTTCACTTTTCAGACACTGATAAAATTCTTGTATGCCATCAAACAAGCTCCTCTATTGGTTATGGGGTATATTAAATAGAATTTCCAAAATTCCATTTAATACAAAATTCTTTTGAGGTGTTTTTTCTCTCTGTCACGAAATAAGGCAAAATGAGGGATTGAAACCAAACGCTCTTCTTGGTTTACCAGTTAAAGTCTTCCAGTCTGAACCCTCAGAAATCTGTGTAACCCACAATCCACATGGGTTTTGTTTTTTAAAAGGCAATATTTTTGTGGTAAGATTAGTGGGTACAATTATAGTGTGTCTGTCACCTTCCCCTACCTTTCTAAGGTTTTCACAAATGCTTCCTAACATGGGCTATTCAGAAAGAAAAAAAAAAAATATCTTGTTGGACTGCCTTCATTCTCTATTAATGTGACTCTAACCAAACCTGAACATGTTTTTCTTTAGTGGAATAAATGTTATATTGATCTCCTATGCTTCCATTTCCTCACCTCATTCTACCACTTAATACAATCTGTCTAGGTATTTCACAGAAATGGCAGATTTTCAAAAGGGTTTAAGTTCCCAAATTACCTGTGGTAGGTTTTGGTCACTCACAGAACAGAAATTCTTATAGTTTATCTGTCAGAACTCAATGCTTCCAGTATAAGATTTCTGCTTTTTTCTGCATAGATTTATTATATGTCAATGGTGTTGCATGTGAACTCAAATTATCCTGACCTACAATTCTTGTTCTATTTCAAGATTTTGGGTTTCTAAAAGATTGTTTAACTCCTGGGTGGATTTTTTTCCCCCAGTTCTGTTAGAAAAAGAAAACCTCCCCTGAGTCATATTTTAAAAATACTGTTAAGCTCTTAAAGCTGCTTCTGCTCCCTTGTCACAAAGCATTATTGAAAATATATTCATTTTTACCACCTACAATTGCTCAGATGGAGAACTTAAGGAATTCTTTTCTACTCCCATGTTGAAACTCTGCTGGCAGCATTCTTGTTCCTAGAAGTGAGCTACAATGATTTTCCTGCTCTGTGCAGGTTGGGCTTTTTGTCAGAACAATGCTAGTGAGCTAATAATTTTATATTAATAACATTAACAAATATTATTATTATTAACAATAATAGTGCTGATACTGTGTTTAGTGTTACTTGATTAATTATTTGCGTTTGCAGCTTCTAATCAAGGGTCTTGAGCATTTTATAAACCTTAAAAATAAGAAAATTATGTTATAAGATATCCCTGAGAGAGCAGGATTGTCATCCCCGTTTCACAAAAACAGGAGCTGAGGTTCAAAGTCACAGTCACACAGTCTATGGCAGAACTAGAAATAGAAATGGTCTCCTGGCTCCCAGTCCTCTTTCTTCTGTCACCCTAAATAGTTTCTAGTGTGGTTTTGTAAGACATTTATCACATGATTTTCAAAAATCGTGTCCTATTTGTTAAGGAAAAGTAAAAAAAAAATAATTTTAAAAGTATAAAAAGTGATAATAAAGAGACTATCTAATTTTTGCATGAGGCTGCTGAAACGATTTTAGCCATTTTATGGGTGATGCCATCCAAGTTGCAGGAGTTAATCCTGACCATAAGTGCACCTAAAATAGATATCTTTGCCTCCAGCTAATCAACAGGCTTACTGCCTAAATAATTTATGTATAACCAACTAGTGGAAACTAGATCTCCTGTGATTTCCCTAGACACATATTCTGCATGTATCATGTATATCCTTGCCTATTTCTGATATTCCTTTGAAATTCAGTTGGGACATTTCAGAACACTTTTGTGCTCCAGCTGTAGAGCTCTAAGAAAAAGCCAGCTGGAGACATAATACAGGATCTTTGAACTGGGCAAAATAATGTTTAGAATCCAAGTGCATAGTAGATGAAGATTCTGACTTTTTTCTTAACCAACAATGGAACAGAATTTTAAGAAACACAGTTCTAATTCTATCACTGGCTTGTGTGGGTAAGCACTTTGTGTCTCTGCCCTACCAATGGCATTTAGTAACAAAATTCAGTTACAATATAGTCATAAATAAATAAAAATTTGTAGAGATAAATATGATATATCACAGGGTGATTAAATAAAATGAGCAATTAAATAATCTAATTTTCTTGCTGAAAATAAGAAGAGCATACAGCACCACACTGTGCTTTTTGGACACATTTGTAAAATGTTGCCTTCAATGGAGTAGTGAAAAGAAGCTTGGATTAAAAGAGAAAGCAAAAGCATGATCAGACATTGTCCTGCCATATTCTGACTGCAAATTCAAGAATCTGGAGCTGAAATTGAAGGTACAGTACAAACTGTCTATCTGGGGTTCATAGCTTTTATCCAGAGTTCCCAACTGGAAAATATATTCTGTCTCTTGTGGATGGCAACTGCTGAAAGACAATTCTTGCTCCCGTCTGCTCTGTGTGCCAGGAATGCTGTGGTCTGTTTACTGTTCCTGTTGAGGCTTGCTGCAAAATCAGGGCCACGTTGTATCTTCAGCCAGCCGTGCAGCAGTGGGAGGAGCAGCACCAGGTACTCCAGGAATAATTTAGGTGTGGCAGGCAGAAATTTTGCAGCGCTGGAAGAGCACAACAAGCATTCTTTGCTACTCCACTGCCGGCTGGCACTGCCTTCACCGCGGGGTCTGTGGCAGCACTGAGCAGGAACAGCCCTTGTGGAGCTCTTTGTGCCCCTGCAAAGGAGGGGAGAGGCTCTGCTGTTCCAAATCTCATCATTTTACACACAGCTCTGCCTCCCCAGTCCAAAAATGCACTTCCCTTCTCACAGTGAGCAATGTCCCCGTGTTCCTCTGTCCTGGTGGTGCCTGGGACAGAGTTAATTTTCCCTGAGTGGTGTTTAGCTGCCTGCTGGGTTAAACCTCCTCCTATTCCTGTCTTTGCATATTCCATCTCTGCACACTTGAAATTCCTTCAGGCCTGGGCCTCGGGGCAGTGTGTTGAGTTCATGTAGCATTCCCAAATGTGAACTTGATTACCTTGCAGATACAAGAGTCTGCTCCTTCCAAAGGCCACAGGAAAAAGCTAAGAAAAGACGAATGAAAATCTCATTGAGGGTGGTAAATATGTGGATTGTTTCTGGCCTGTGTTCATGCAGCACCTGTTTATGACAACTGTGGGAAGGGATAAGTGGATTGGCTAATTCATATTTGCTGTGCAAAATTCCCTGGTGCTCTGCAAAGCTGGGAGGTCTCCACTGATTAAACTGACCTTTAAAGGAAAGCACCACTTTGAAAAAAAATGTCCAATCACGGAGCCATGGGAACCTTCAAAGCCTGGGGATGCTCATCTTCCATGAGAAAACTTGGAGCATTCAGTATTCTGATATGTTGAGACAATTTTGGGTGGTTTTTGATAACTGTTAAGGCCTCAAAATACTGGAACTGAGGGCATTTTATATCCATTTTATGCTGGATGTGATGTGCTGCAGCCATGAACAACTGCTGCTGCTTTTATGTTTCTTTCTGTGCAGACATTTTGGCTGATGGGTAGAGATGTCTTTCCATGTGGCATGGGATGTATGCAGCTCATCTCAACTCCTGCTAAATGTGGTGTCCAATGTTTTAAAATCAAACCCCTAATCTCCTATCCATTAACAAGTTTTGCTTGAAAAAATGTGGTTGCCACTGGAAACCACGACTTGCCAGTGAATCCTTTTGTTTGATCCTGGCTGACACAAGACTGTGTTTTGTTACTCTTTCTGTACATTTTGATTCCTTCTGAATCATCCAAACGAGGCCTGGAAGCCATTATACACCAAAGCATCACCAGTAGTTTATTTTTTTACTGTTTTGGCTCAAAGAAGCATCAATTCAATTATTCTGATTAGGAAAGAGGCTCAGTTAAACTCATTCTCACTTCAATTCAATGAGAGGACATTCTCTTTCTCCTAAGTGCAGTGAAATAAAAAGAAATTGAAAGGGGTTTTGGGTTGGGTTTTTTTTTGAGGAAGAGGATATAAAAATCTCAGGCTATAAATTCACCATGCCAGTGAAAATATGTATCAGATTTTGGGATGGGTTGGCTTTGTGTCAGTCACACTCTGTACACTGGACCACGTGTTGGCTTCATGAACCTTTTTTACTTTATGCTGCCATAATCTTTATATGTCTGTCCTGTCACAAGCTGCATAAATGTCATGTAGGACATTCTGTCCCATCTGTCACAAGTGCTGTTGTGTGTCTGGATCCATATTGGATTAGTATTGATGAGAGATCTCAAGTATTTTATACAAAATCTGTATTAAGGATGATGTATAGAAAGTACAGATATGAAAACAGACCTCTTTTGTAAACAGCTGCATTAAAGCAGTCTGTTCAAACACATTTAGGAAAATAATTTTCTTATTTCAGAGATGTTTGGGAGAGGCTTGACATTTTTATTAGTAATTGTTTATTCTTTGAGGTGTAAACCAGCTGTTGTGGCTTTCACATGACTAACTATGCAAGGATCTGAGAGAAAATTTCCTAACAAATACTTCCAGAGAATTCTAGGAAAAAAAAGCTATTCCAGACATAGAAATGCCTCAATATCAGCTCCTCCCAGACCAGAAAGTAAGATGCAAGATAGGCAAGACAGGAATCTCCCTTTTCTGAAGGCACAAAGTTTCCATGTTTAGCTCTGGAGTTCTGTAGCCTTCCACCTGCCACTGGGCAGGATGGGACCATTTGTTGGCTGGCAGGGCAGTGTCATTTCAGAAAGAAATTCCACTTGAAATGGAGAAAGTGGCCATTTTTGTGAGGCATGGATTCAGTTACTTACATGACAGCTGCTTGCAGAAGTAAGCCAAGCACTTAAGAGAATGATTTTAAAGAGGCAGAAATTCTCAACAAAGCACTCAGTCTTCTTTTAGCTGGATTCACACAGAAACAACAAATAATTAATCGAGGCCAAAATACATGCCATGCTGAGTTTCCATTAGCTGGAAGGTTTGGAAATAATTAAGAGCAAAACTGCTAATACTCCATTTAAATAGCTGCAGCCTATCTGTCCAGTCTGAAAGCCCAATCTGTTGTGTTCAATCAGCTTTCAGCTGCTCCTTGCCAGCAGCCTCATTCCCCAGTCTTGTCTCTGTGCTGTGCTTGTGCATTCCACTACCTGCTAAGTTAAACCCTGCTGTCCTGGTGCTGTGGGGAGATTTCCAGTGCTATTCCAACCATCCACCCTGGAGCAGAATATATCCCAAACCTGGGGCTCTGGGTGTCCACAGCAGCACATGGGGGAAAGGGGAGCAGCAGCTGTGTGCTTTAGCTCCCAGGATTAGGGCTGTGCTCATTCATACCATTCCCTGGGCATTTATGCACTTTGGACAAGCTGTTGACCTGCAATATTTCCACCTCTTTTTTTTTTTTAAGTGATCTAATGCAGAGTAAGTTGCTCCTCCAAACTGCTGTTAACCACGGTCACACTGCAGGTTAAGAACATTATCTCAGTTTTCCTACATCTCTTTGCACTTGTGTTGCACGTTCAGTGCTTTGGCTGATCATTTATATTGCAAGAGGATTAAAAGGAAATTAATAATTGTACTTATCGTTTAGCTTGGGCAAGGTTCTGTGCAAACTGAGAGTGAGGCTTCAGGGGAGTCTCTGCTTAGTCCTGACAGTTCTAAAGCTGTGTGGGGAGTGTGGAAATACAGTGCAGAGAGAGGTGCTTGCAGCTGAAGGGACATTTTAAGCCTCAAACCTGTACCACCAGTTCTTTGCTGAGAAATGTGTATGAAAAATGACAAAGTTCATTGCACAGGCATTTGGAAGGGATCTGAAGTGCAATCCATTGACCTTTGCAGATTAAGTAATGCATATTGTCATAAGGAAGTGCTATTTGAGCTCCAAACAGCAAATGTACACACTCACCCTTCATTAACCCCTCCCTGGGGCAGGCAGCACTGCCTGATCCCAACGTGCTCCGTGTTCTTGGGGTGTCTGCAGGGGCACATCCCTCCTCTGAGCCTGCCAGGGGATGCTCCCTGCTCTGCCTTTCTTTGTCCCTGAAAGTGTCCCCAGGCAGGACAGAGGGAAGGGAGCTGTGGGATGGGTGTGCAGGTGGAATCCTGAAGGCTCTGTGCTCAGCTCCTGGGCCCAAGAGGCCTCAGTGCCTGACTCTGTGTGCCTTAGTTTCCACTGCACTGAATGGGACTCAAATGTTTGCATAATACACAGAGAAACTTCCCCTTGAAGGCAGCAGCAAAGAGAGGTTTTGCTGCTTTTGCAGAACATTTATATTACAGAAAGAGGACGTGAATGAAAATGGACCATGTGTATAATTCAGAATTTGAGTGCAATAAAAGTTAAATATGTTCTTTTTTCCTTTTATAATTTGTTAGCTCATTTATTTAATTTATGGGAGAAAAAATTTATAGAAAACTTTATTTTTTTCTGGAGAATGAAATACTCTGTTCTAGTACAAATGAATATGTCACATTCTTATATGATTTGCAAGAAGATGAAAGTGTGTCTCTCTTCTCCAGCCTTCCACTTTTCCAATTCTACAGGAAGATTATTTTCAGATTCATTGTGTTACTTTTTCTTTATGTGGCTTGTTGCACACTGAAATAATTTTGCCAGACTCTTGCTAACACAGTGTTTTTAAAACTACTTTTATTTAGAAATTCATGGTACAACATTACACATTCTCAAAAATTAAATCAATGGAAGAGAAGAAAAATTCTGTTCATCAGTCTTAGCACTTAAACTCATAATTGTGTGTCAGATGTGGGAAGAAAAAAAAAAAATTGGAGCTCTCCAGAGCCCCTGGACAAGAGAAGTCACTTTACCAGGACATTGAGATAATTTATCTGGGTGACTCAGAAAAAATTCTAGATAAGATTGAAATTTGGAGAGGCTGAGCACGTCCAGTCTCAGCCTTTGGATGATCAAGAATAAATCCAGCAACTGGCATGTGAGTATGTTAATGCTGTAGATTCTAGCATGGAAACAGGAAACTGTATTTATGAGGTGAAAATATATCAGAGATTAATTCAGTTCTATATATAATATATACATTTTACAGATACAAAATCTTCGCCAAAATATGAATAATTTGCAAGTACACTGAAGTTAGAAAATGCCAGAATAAAGGTTGCCTTTCCATGCATATGCCCTGAAGGAATCTTTAATTACAAGAATTCCTGGCTTCTTTTTCTAACGCTGAAATTTTCTAATTTCACTGCGTGCTTGATTTTGAAGTCCTAATATTTTCTCTTTTAAATAAAGACATAGGGATGCATTTCCTCAGGTTTAAAAGAAAAACAACAACATTAGAAAACAACAATATTCCATCCTTCTGCCACCATCAGGCTGCAACCTCTGTGTCTTCCCAGGAGCCTCCTGAGCTGCTTCACCTGATTGTGGAGCCTGAGCAATGATCCCGTGTTTCTTCTGCCATGAGACACAAAGCTACAGGTGTCAGCAAGAGGACTGCAAGGTAAGGCAGCATCTGAGCAGGGTTTTAAATTAGTTACTTATTACTGCTGTCATCCTTTTCATTATGGCCCTTATTGTGCAACCATTACCAGCCTTGCTTGGAGCAGCCACGTGAATTTCCCCTGTGCACGGGCACTTCTACCCCTGCAAATGAATGCAAAATGTTGATTTCTGATTTGCTCCCATTTTAAATGTCTTTGCACTGGGTTTCTGCAGCTGGGAGGGACAGCACACAGTGCTCCAGCCATGTGCTGAGGAGGGTCCCACTTGAAGCTGATTTTTCCTTCCCTCGTGGCTGTTAAGTCAGAGTAGTCACACTGAGAGCACAGAAGTTGATAATGATTTATCACACATCCAGTGCTCTGAATCATTATGCCTTGTCTGCCTCTTTCTGCTGTGGATTGAAGAGTTTTGATCAATAGTGGCAGCATGGAAAGCCTCATAAAATTTGTTCATTTCCTGGAATCTCTTTCCATGCTTTGGTATTTTGTATGTATGACCAAGGGGGCAATATTTCAGATCTCTCTCTCTGTGCACTACAGAAAAACCCCAGAACTAGTGTTTACTGAAAAGGCTGTGCATTCCCAAATTCCAAATTGTCAAAGAAGAAGAGGGTAGAGGACTCAGGAGCCTGACTCCAATGAGAGAGCTTAGAGTTAGAAAAAGACCCTACCTGTGAAGACCCAGCAAGGATGTGAGAGGGTTAAATACTTATTTTATATTGCTTTTTTAGTTGATTAATTTAAACCAGAACTATGCACCTGGTACTGAAACTGCAAACTGAAAGTTCTCTGTGAGATCTGGAAACAGCAACAGGCTTCCTTCCATAAATAATACTGAAAGTTAAACAGTGATTTCACAAGGTCCAGGACGTAGTATAAATAAGAAAGCAGAAATATCCAGGAAATCCTTAGTTAACAAATGTTTTGTTTAAAACATTATATGCTTTTCTTGATCTCTGAAAATCAGCTTCACAGTAGACACTAAACTGAGAGAAGTAAAAAGAAAAATTTTCTCAGACTTGAGCAAGATATTTTGTCACACTGAAAGAAGGGTTTGTTCTGAAGCTTTTCAGTGTTAATCCAAAAGCTCACAGACCTGGTGAAAAGTAAAAAAAGCAATGAAATACTCTATTAATGACACCAAGCTTGTGACAAAAAGTCTCAGATGCCGTGTGCTGACACCAAATATCTCAGCATTCAGCAACTGCAGGAGATTGGATTAGTGCAGTGCTTGGAATGGAACCATCCCAAAGGGGTTTTTAGTCATGTTGGGCCAAATACATCCAGGAGGGAACTGCATGGATTTGACTGGATTATACCCAGTCTTTTTTGGTCTTTTTTGTTGTGGCCAAAATGTAATGCTCAGGTTAAAACTGGATATCTGTACAGAAAGTTATGGTTCCTGTTTTTAAAGAAATAATTTAAAATGTCATCCAGTTATTTCAGGTAAGCACAGGTACTATTTCAGATTAGTGATTCTGCTGTTTTCAGTTTTGGCTTCTAGACCAAACTGGGCTGCTGAAAAGTGGAAAGGAGGGAAATGGGAGAAGTTCTGTGAAAATTTTTCCACCTACAGTGTACACCATTTGCTGTTTCTGTGTCCCCATTGTCCTCAGGCCACCCCATTCTAGATTCAGGACCTGTTTCAGTCACAAGTGTTCCTGTTCTGTCTAAAGCATCATCTCTGTCTGGTATTTATTACATAGTCCAGTGGACTGAACGACCTGTGAGCTGGACAGATGCCAGAGGAAAACAAGCACAGGCTGGGGGCAGCCAAAATCCTGCTGACATTGAGTCATTGAGAAGCTCTGAGGGGTTTTGTCCTGGTTTGGTTTGTTTATGCTTTTTTTCTATCTATGTGGTTTTTGAAAACCACAAACTCTAGTCTGGAAAATACATATTTTGGCTTTGTACAAGCTTCTAAATTCTGTTCAGCCCACTCAGCAGTGTATTAACTTCTGCCATGTGATTTGGTTTTTCTCTTACGGTCTCCATGGGAAAAAAAGGTGTTGGAACTGTAGTTCTTGTTGTGTGATGTTTAGGTTTATTATTTCTATGTTTGCATGGAAATGAGGGAAAGGGAAAAGTAGCCACGAGCTCCTGGGCAACTTCAGGAAACCTGATGCTTGTGTGGAGCTGATGTGGAGTGTGGCAGTGGGCAACCATTCTGTGTCAAAGGGTGGGATTTTCCTTATCCTGCCTCAGAGCAGTGGGGAGGCATTTCAGCAGCCATTACAATAATTCCTGTATCTCAGGAGGCTCAGAGTTGCTGTAGCAACCTTTTACTAGATAGGAATTTGGCTGGTGAAGCCCCACAGGAATCTGCTCCCACTCTTGCCTAACCTCTCACATCACCAGTCTCAGCTGCCAGGGAGAAACCCCAGCTGTGAATCAGGCAGGGTGAGGGACCCCATTCCACAGGCTCCTCACAGAACTTTCCCCTAACTCCTTCTTTTTGACAGTTTTCCATGGAGAGGAGCTTTGCTGCGTGTACAGAGCTCTCTGCCTCAACCTGAATTGTAAAAGTGGTCATAGTAAATTCTGTGCACACAAACAAGCCCTTATTCATGCACTTGCAGATGCAGAGAGTGGAGATGCAAAAGCAGGGAGTGCAGATCGGTGTGGGAAGTTTGACTGGGAGGCAGCAGGAGCTGTGGTGACACAAAAGAAGTATTCTAAAGTCACCGAGGGGATCAGGCAGATGGGAACAGGCTTGAGTAGGAAGGAATACAGACAAGGTCCCCAAAGCCTGTTACTTAGATTTGGATAAAAAATGAAGTGTGAAGTTGGTCAGAGCATGAGGGGATGCATCACTCCTAAACCAGTTCCTTCAGAAGTGTGAAGTAGTCTCTGGAGTAATGAAAGACAGTTTTTTGGCCTTGCAGACTGCTGTAGGGTTGAGAGTAATATTTGGAAGGCTTTATTTATAGATAATTTTGCCCAGTGGTTATAGAGAAAAGACAATCCATGTTTTGGACTCTTTCCTCTTATTTCTAATTCTACAGGTGATTGACATTGTCAAACCACAGGCCTGGGCGCTGCCTTGTGTTGTAACTCCTGGAGGAGGACATGGCATGTCTGCAGTTTCCCTTTTATAAATTGTATAATGATTATTACTTTTGAATCAGGACGTACAGGGCCAGTTCCTTCCCTTGGTTCCTGTTCCTACTCCCAGATCTGCTTCTGTAAGTCCTTGTTTAGATGAAAATATCAGTCATGGAGCAGGTACCAAAATCAGGGGTAAGTTGAATTAATATTAGTGAATAAGTGAGTTGATGCTGAGCTGGAGAACTCAGTGGCTGAGGAGCCAACCCACACTCCTTTTTACCAGCTGTGGTGCAGGGCTGCTGCCTCTGAGGAGCAGAAAGCTGAGGAGCTTCAGTGCGAGGCTGTCCAGCAAGGATCACCAAAGGGAGCTGGGGAGAACTCTGGGCTCTTGCTGTACCAGAGATGCACCAGCTTAACAAAAAAATCCTGAGTCTGGGAGGTTAAACCAGGCTGAATCCCTAATGCTAATGCAAGATTTAACTCTTCCAGATACTATTTTAAGTTGTACAGGCAGCCACTAAACACAACCAACTGTGAAAAACATAGTTAAAAGCAGTTTAATTTGTGTATGTGATGATTCTCACTGGTTTAAAGCCCAAGTAAAGCAGGGCGAATTCCAGTAAAAGAATCTCCGGTTTGCTTGGGGTTTTTTTGCTTTTAAACCAAGTACCTTCCAGTGTGAAGCATTTTTTAATTATGCAGAGAAGGAGGAGATGCATCCTGGCAGGTTTCTTGGGCTGCAGGGAGCTGTTGAGCCTCAGACAGAAAATGGGCCCATGTATGGTTATAGTCAGAACGTGTCGCTGAGTGGCAGCGAGGAAGGCGAGTGGGCTCTGCAGAGCTGACTGATCCCTGTGCTCATAGAGGAACCAAAACTGAATATGGACTGTGCCCTAGTTAGGCTTATTCTAGCTACCCAAAGCTGTGTGTCACTTCATGCAATTTGGGCTGCAGCCTGGGCTCTGTTTCGGGGGTGTTGTGGGTATGTTTTTTACTGTATATTTTTAAAAGAGCTCCCAGTTCTGAGGAATCTATTCCCAGCTAAAGCACACAAGCACAAGAAAGGTCAGAGAGAGGCATCTCTAGCTTTGGTAAATAAACAAATCTCTTCTCTGTGGCTGGGATGTTGTATTAATAGCAGTAGATTTGGTTTCGCATTGTGGAGCTCCTCCTGTTTCACTGCTATTGAAGATAAGAGAACACAAAATGTTCTGTCACCCTCCCTATGAGAAAACAAGCCAACAGGCAGAGACTATTATATTTAAAGATATTACTGAGGCAAAGACTCAGAGCACACAAACACCCAGGTTTATATTCAGTAACTACTGGATACCATCACTTGCACACCAGTAACTCAGCCTTAGTTAATGCCTCGCATGAAAGAGTTTGCAAGACAAAGAGAAATAAACTGCATGAGAAATAAACTAAAAATAAGGGTTGAGCCTTAAGCAGATGGGAGGGTTGAGCCTTAATTTTTCCCTTTTGCATTTTTCTCAGTTATTCAGTCGCAGCAAAAAATTTAACAGGTCTTTTCTGCTTCTTAACCTGTGCACCCACCAGGCTGCTGCAGTCAGGTTTACTTCAGCTGGAGTTGTTCCTTCATCACAGGACACCAGGATTGAAGAAGTTTTTCTAAGCAGTTCCTCAAAGAAAGACTTCTTATGGAATTGTAAAACTCCCTAACTTGGCAGCGAGCATGTGTAAAATAAATTAACAGAGCTGTATCCTAGAACTTCCCTCCAGAAGTTCTTTGGGAATAGTTAATTCTAAAGTTTCACATGTCGAATATTTTACTTGGGCATGTATGAGTGGAAGGCAGACTCAGCCTGGTGGGTAAGAAGAGTGATGGGAAGAAATGAAGAATTTATCTTTGACTAGTTGACATACATGACACAAACCATTGCTGCTCTACCACTGGTCACTGTTCCATGAGTTAATCCATGCTCAGGGTGTACTGCTTGTCCTTAGTGGCACCAGTTGGGCAGCAGTCCAAGAAGGAGACAGTTTTCTCCTCTGCAAATAAGCATCTTCTGTTGCAGAGCAGATTGCTTGAGATAAGTAAAAATAAACACGAACCAAATCAGATAATTCTCCTCTGAACAGTAATTTTCCTTGTCCTTGAAATGTCCTCAGCTACAGGTTTATTTGTTTCCCTGATGCTCAGGTGGAGAGTCTGTTCAGAGGGGAGTTGTTCTGCATGCAGGAGGAGGTTTGGAAAACTGCACCTCTACATAGGATTCATAAACAAACCAAATGACTCAACAGAAAGAAGTTACATGCAGTGAGATTTTTTCCTCCAGGGGTATTTTTAGAGCAAGAAAATAAAAATATTGGCAGAAGATAGACACTGAAATCACCAGAATTGTTCTCTCTCCAATCTGACCAGTCTGGAATTTAATTTGTGTGCTTGTTGTGAGCCCCTGGTAGCAATCCACCTTTCTGTGTCGTGGCAAAAACAATCTCAGCTGAGGTTAAGATGCTGCTTACATGTGTTTGTAAGTGAATATCACTTCCCATCTGCTGCACTCATTGCATTTTACATAAAAAAGGGATTAATTATTTCTTCTAGATCAGCACATATGCAAATCCCTCTAAAAAATTCAAAAGAAATTCTGGGCAGAGACAATGGACTTCTTTGACAGCTACTGATGAGTCTTTAAGATGATTATAAATGTTCAGAGAAAGTAACAATTTTTGTAGTTAGGAATAAAAAAAAAGGTAATTGTTCCATATTGTAGCTTCCTTACCATTTGAGAACAACGCCAAATTTAATTCTGCCATCACAGGAATTTCTGGCTGAGTTACATGTGAGAAAAGATCTCCATTTTGAGCATGAAATTTCTTTTAACTGTGATTTCTGATACAACATATGCCATAGAAATGAGGAAAAAATTCCTGCACTTTGTGTGAGGGCCTTCTGATCCTTCAGAAGGGTTCTGTGTGCCTCGGTGTGTTAGTGCTTGAAAGGATTTAATCCAGATGGTTTTGGAAAGGAATGAGTTTTATTTGTACCTGATACCAATAAGATTTTCTTGTTCAAACAGATTTAAGAGTCATAAGAGCTGTGCTGTGAATAAGGGATTCTATATAAAATTAAAAACTTTGCATGCAACATTTTTCATTTAATTACATCATAAGCTGCTAAAATGGAAATATTTATTTTTGTTTTAAATGATATCATTGTGGAATTTTTAAGCCACATGTAACCACTACATTTATGTAATGACCACTGAAAAAATAATGCTAGAAACAGAGAGTAAAAATTTGAATTATCCCAAGAATATCATGTTCTTGAAAAGTAACAGATATTAAAGCCCCAATACATGAGAATAATAGGGAAATTAATTCTTCTATAACTTCAATATTGATCCAGTTTTTTGGCTCTCTGAAAATGAATTTGTGTACAGGGTGTGTGCAGCTGAGCTTTTGTGTGGTGATTTTGGCAGATTGAACCTGATATTAAGAGCTTCAATCTGACTGAACAGCATCTGAATTTCCCTTCAAGGTGTAATAAAAGGCAGCAAGCAGCCCCCAGTTGCATAAACAATAACATAATTGCTGTTCTGCTTGGCAAGGTCATCCTCTGGTTCCTGATTATATGTTAATGGCAACAAATTAAGATAAATTCAAGACGATGAATGTCCAACAACATTATTTTAGTATTCCACGTGCCTGAAAAATGGCTCTTTTCTTTCAGGAATGAATCCTGTTCCCTGAAATGCAGCTGGAGAACGAGGGCAGCTCAGGCCACCCCAGACCTCAGGAGATTGATAGTGTTGGCAGCTGAGGATCTAATTATGGATTATTTGGGTCGGACTCTTTTGTCCCAGGTAGGTGTGACTTGATTGACTCAAAAGAGGTTACTTCATTCAGTGCACAGGGGTTATACTTAGAGCAGGGGTGAATTATTCCCCTAGAAATTGTCATCCTATTAATCTTGAGGAGAGTCTAACAATTCCTGTAAGCAGGCATCTTGATTTTATATGGAATTTTTATGCTTATCTTAATGCTATTGCACAAACTGCTGGCAGTGAGGTATGTAATTGTTACATTTGCATTAGTTATGTGTGTTTTTAATGAAGCTCAGGATGAAAAGCATTTACTCAGAAAAATGCTGTTAGCAATGTTTCCTTTACAACTTCTCTCAGTTTTGCAAAGACAGAGCCCAGACCAGACTGGCACAGTCTGCAGTGCTTAAACTGACCATAAACAAGACACATGGTGATGCAGGGTTTATTACAAATTTTAAATTTTCATTGCTTAAGAGATTGAAAAATATTGTCTACTTGAATTACATAATAACCCACCACTGGATTGCAGTGTTTTGGGATTTTCCACAGTTTCTTGCATAAGCATTTTAAAAATCTCCCCATTCTTGTATTTTACCTCATATTACCTATCAATACACAGAACATGCACAGTGTGTCTGGGAGTTACTGTGGCATTAAACAAAAGCCATGAAGTCAGTGTAAATGATGGGCACTAATTAGGGCAGTCTGATTTCCCTTTGTTTGTTCCAAAATCCCGTGGAGGAACTCAGGAGGGATCTGTCCAAGACATTACATCAGGAAAGAGGCTCAGTCTGATTTATCCCATCGTGTAGGCGACACATTTCCAGAACTATATGTTCCATTTTAACAGATTCATACATTCTCACAGGGGAGGACAATGAGTTGATGCAGGAAAAAGCATTCCCTGGAAAATCAAAAGCCCAGGTGATCATTCTGCATCTTGGTATTTCATTTTCTGAGACTCACACAAAGGAGAGGAGCACGACCCTGCTGCCAAGAGTAACCAGAAGTTATGAGTATTAATTTCCTGCCTTCCAGCACTGATTGCCTGCTAGGCATTTCTTAAGTGATAAAATTCTGTCTTGTTTTCTGCTGTTTAACTTTGTGATCACTCAACATCCATTAGGGGAGCAGTTTTTGATGAAGGGAAGATTTCACCTTGGCTTGGGAGCTTTTTAATGAAACAGTTGTTATTTTTCTAATTTGTCTTCACACTGTCCCTGAGGCATATTGAGGACAACAGGGACTGCAGGCAGAGTACAGCTCTGCAAAAGTTGTTTTCTTTGAGGGAAAGGGCAGTTTAGGAAGCTCCAGCCCCTTGTTCTCTGTGTCCCTTGCTCCCAGCTCTCCAGCCCTTCAGTTGTGCTCTCCCAGTTGTTTTGTGGCCATAAACTGAACAACTGAGTTAATAATCATCTTTCACCAAGAGATTGTGATAAGCCTGACCGTGCAGTCCCACAGAGTTGTGCCAGCACCACTGAAAAAAAACATTGTCACCATAATTCCAGGCTGGTTTAGGCTGAGGTGCCACAGAGCAGGGCAGTCCCACCTCTTCTCTTGGGTTTTCCTGACTATTCCATGGAATGTGTTGGTGTGTGCCAGGGAACAACTTCAGCTAAAAGCAGAGTTCTCAGTACCATTTTACTGGAGGGATTCTTGTTTGGAGGAAGCTTTGGCTGAAGTTCCACACAGTCTGTGCAGCACCCTGCAATTTAAGAAGCTCCATCCAATTTTTATTTTGGCTTCCTTTTAGATTCCAGGTGCGAATTATTGCTGGGTTTAATCTCCTGGAAACCCACATCCTCCTTGCATTCAGGGATAACCACAGTGTGCAGTAAGAGGGCAGGCTTAACCCATGCTCACTTCATGTGTTCTTTTCCTGCAGCCAATAATCACCCCCGACTTAATTAGCTAATATTGTGTTTGGGGATTCAATATTTATGCACCAGGGAAGCCACAACATTGCAAACCTCTCTGTTTGTTGAATGCCCTTTTATAAAAACTGGATGTGCCCATATGGATTGTTTCAAATAAAGATAAATTGCATTAGCACTGTGTGTTTGCAGGTGAAATTGGCTCTGATGCAGCTGCTGTATCAAAGAAATTTCCTTTATTATGGAACTCCAGTGTTCATGTCTCTCCTTGTGGGATACAATACTGGGAACATTGCTGAGCCTGTGACAAGTTCATCTGATTCTAAATGAACTACTCAGTAATGGGCTGTACATCTTGTAAGGAGAACATCTCCATCAAAGCATTTTGAATTTATTTTAATTTTTTGTATTGACTAAATAACCTGGGTTTGGTATTTTTTTTTCCCCCCCAGAAATCGAAATTTTCTCTTGAAAAATTTAACCTTGTATCATAAAGTTGTGGGACTTTTTTAAACATGACTTTTTTTTTTTTTAATGAAATGCTACAAATAATTAGCTTTTTTTCTCTTGACACTGAATTTCTCATAGGGAAAATGGTTTTATTCTCCTGTGGTATATGCTTGTATCAACAAAAGTTTTTGTTTAAGGCCAAATTTATCAGACTAAGTAGGAGCTTTCACCATTGACTGGGTTATTCATTAACTGAGGTTACCCTAGAGTTGTTCTCATATGTAAAAGCAAGGTTTAGTGCTCAGTGATAAATCTGCTGCTCTTCTATTTGAGGGCTAATCCAGCCAATTCCCACTGACTGAGGAGGAGACAGAAAAGCAAAAGCAGCAGTTTTGTCCAGAGCTGCCTGGGGCAAAAAACCAGAAACCCAAACTCTCCCATCCCTTAGAGTGCTCCAAACCAGCCAGTTTTTCTCTGGCAGCTCTTTCATATTCATGCATCTTTACAATTTTTGAAGACAACATTGAACAATATTCAAATAATGTAATACAATATTAAAAATAGCTTCATTTCCTCTAATTTCCTCTAAGAAAAAAATAGAATTCCCAGTTATTTCAGTGCCAGGTTATATAATTAACATTTCAGCTACAGGACAAAGTAGACACTTGTTAAAAACTGAAATGAAGAAAGAACAAGCCCACAAATTCCAGGTTGTATTCTTGTTTCTAACTGAGACCCAACCTTGAAGTGTGCACACATGCACACAGGGCTCCTGCTGATCTTATCCCTCTGGCATTACAAAAAAAATCTCAGGGTAGGAGAAAAATCTCACATTTCATTTTGTTGACTCCATTATCTCCATGAAGGAGTTGTGATGTTTTTTATGTTTGAAATTCCTCGTTGCAATAGATTTAAAAGCTCCTTCAGGAATTTGCTTTAGGTCTGCCTGTATGGTATTTGTTTATTTGTATCTGTTCTGACCTTTCCATTACACATCTCAATGAATTCTCACATCTCAAATGTACAGAGATTTCACTCCTGAATTGCTTTTCAGGCAGTGGCAGGGTCAGCTGAGGATACTCTGAGTGAGGACACTGACTCGTGTGCTGGGAAATCTGGTGACGTTTGAGATGTCATTCCTTTGTGTTCCAACAACCCAAATGGGGGCTTGGGGGCCTGAACAAAAATATTCAGGATCAGACTCAGGAGGCTTCACAGGGACACCAGGTTGGGAATTCTGGGCACGCCCTGAGATCACAGCCCAGAGACAGGGACAGGATTCCTGCGTTTGCTTCTGCTCCGTTCCAGAGTGGGGTTTGTTCATCCAGAAAATAACATTAATGCAGCAACTTGGTGATCTGGCTCCATGGCCAGAGTTCACCAGGAGTTGTTTGTCAATTGTTTTGAGATTCTGTGGTGGGAGTTGCTGCACCAAATATTTCCTTTTAACCTGATTTGTGGATGTGCCAATGTAGTCACACGGATTCGCAGGATCAGAGTGGCTTCTGTTAAGCTGTCCACAAATACTTTACATGACAATACCATAAAATCAGGGAACTGGATATTCTGGAGCTAGAACTTGAGCCATCAGTCACAGTCAGAGTGTAACAGAGCTATAAAAGTGTGCACTGACACGGAGTGTGATCAAATTAATATAAACAATATACTCCCAAGCATGTGCCACTTATCCCAGCTAGATCCCACTGGCATGTCTAGATTCAGTTTCCCTGTTATTCCTTGGATTTGATCATTAGGTAACACTGGACAACATTAATATTGAAGGGAGCAAATCTCATACAGGATAAATGACAAGAACATTTACTCTGTCAGTTCTCCTTTTATTTCCAGCAGTGAAATTGCATTATCATCTCCACAAACTAATCCCATTTTGTCCCTGAGTGCAGGAGGTCTGTAGCAGAGTGATACAAATGAATTAAAATATATTGATTGTATAGAAAATTAAGTGCAAACTATTTAACACATCCTGAGTGATTAGATGCAATAAAACCTTGCAGAGACGATTGCACAGCTGGCAAACCCAGAGTCAGGAGAGAACAACCAGGGGGGAGAGGACCTGGCTCCAGACCTTGGCTTTTCCCCTGGGAGCCTGACAAACACCCTTTGTGCTGGAGGGGACAGGTGTCAGCCCCATCTCAGCCCCTTCACAATCCCCATTTAGATTTCACATCAAGTCTCTCTGAGCTCTGCCTTGAAATCCCATTTTTCTAAGCAAAGACAAAGCAAACACCTTTTATTGGCACTGGTTCTAAAGGAGCAAAGGTGTTACATAAAGGGCTGCTGAGATTCTGGATTACACAATATTTTATGGGGCATGTGATACATCAGAGACTATTTATATGTACATTTGAAAGTAACTGTTGATTACCTGAACTAATTCTTACCCTAAACAGATCAACACCACCAAAGAAGGTACAGAAAAACAATTCTGCAGTAGCATAAAATTAAAGTGCCTTGTTTGTGGGTACATGAAAGGATTAAAGAGTATAATTTTACTCTCTTAGACCAAATGAATTCCTAAATTGGAAAAGCAGCTCTGTCCAAGGTCGCCTCTGTTGTTTCCAAAAATATCTTGAAACAAACGCAAGAGGGGCACTTTGTTGGGTGTTATCTAGACATATATAGTTTCAATCAAATTCTTCAACAAGTGTCAGAATAAAAGTCAAACATTTGTCTGACACTGCCAAGTCACAGGCAAGTGAATCCCCTCAAAGGTTGAAAACAAATTTGATAACAGAATTAAGAGTTATGGGACGTTTTCTTTAAAGAAAAAGCCACGTTACTTTGGGGTTGAATTGTAAACACCTTTTAGACATTTCATTAGAGGGTTGTCTAATTCTTTCCACAACACTGGGTGAAGTGATACAAGGTTGTGTTCATGACCCCAGGAAAATATTTATAGTGCTTTTTCCAGTATATGAGTTCCCTCTTTCCCCTCTCTTTGTGTTTTATGATCAACCTTCAATTAAACCAAGAAGCAGAAAAAACCCCTTCCTGGTATGAGATTTTACAGTGGTGCATTTCCCATACAAATACTGAAGTGCAGCTTAGTAAATAAAAGCCCCAAAAGGAGCAGCAACACAACAGCCAGAGCCCACTGTGAGTGAGCCACGCTGCTGGAGCCTGGGTGGGAGCTGTGGGAGATCTTTCCTGAGGGAGATTGAATGCCAGGATGATGCTGGCCCTGCCCCATTTCTGCCACTGCCCCATTTCTGCCACTGCCCCATTTCTGCCACTGCCCCATTTCTGCCACTGCCCAATTTCTGCCACTGCCCCATTTCTGCCACTGCCCAATTTCTGCCACTGCCCAATTTCTGCCACTGCCCAATTTCTGCCACTTCCCCATTTCTGCCACTGCCCCATTTCCCTCTCTGCCCCGGGCACATGGACTGGGCTCCCTCTCTGCTCCCTGAGCCCACGGGAAGGGGAAACCAAGGAGAGAAACCCTCTGGGCCAGAAGATGGAACAGGAATGTAAAATATCCGTGGAACAGGTTGTCTGTGGGTGACTTTCAGTGCTCTGATAGTTGTGTTTGCTTTTTAACGTGCTGTAAAAACACGGCAGGCTCCAAGCACAGAACGAGGGAGATGGGGACAGTGGTTTATAAATACTTTAAAAAACCTCCAAGGTTTTAATGCTGCAGTCCACAGAAAGCTGTTTTAGGCCACTGCATCATTTAAACAGCAGTTGATAAGCAAAAATGTACAATTTTAATATGATTTTTAATTTTAAATGTTTCCTTCTTTAGAATTCCAAATTAATTAATCAGCCCTTTTTTGCTCTTGGTAATTCCTCACTGATGGCTCTAAAGTTTCTATGATAACAGCAAAGAAATGCCTAAACCCTGGTTTACTCACCAGAAAATGATGTGGCAGTGTAAACCAAGTTAACTGCTGAATTATTTATTCTTTATAACCTCAGAGTTTCAACTGCTGTTTAAAAAAGAGTAATCCAGTTTCAAAAAAAAACAAACATTAACCCCCAAAAAGTTTTAATTGCAGAGAATCTTAATGTTTTTTAGGTTTTTTTCAGTATGAACCAGTTGTAAAATGTATAAAGAAATTGGAGATTGGTTTCTTCATTATTTCCCTTACTTGGTCATTATTTGTATGTGAAGTAAATCTTTATGGTTTTGTTGTTGTTGCTCCCAAAGAGCAAAGCATATTTCCTATTCCATTCCAGGAAAAATGAGTAGGGAGAGAAAAAGGAATTTATCTTTGATAACTGGTGAGATCCCATTTCCCATATTCCTATCAACTGCATTTTTCCTGGTATTAGCAAAAAGTGCAGGATTTGGCTTGATCCTATTTCAAGAGTAGACTTAATCAAGTGCTTATTGTATAAATGAGGGGGTTTAGCATTTGAGCAGTTGCAATAAAATTTAGAAGCTTAAAAATGACATCTTATTGTGTGTTAAGAGACTGAACTGAAGCAGGAAAATAGACACTGGCTTGAGTAGATCCATTTGCAGGAAAAGAATTCCAGCTCCTGGCTTTCAACAAATGCTGGATGTGTGTATCCTAATTAGCAAAAATGGAGCTTTTCATTACTATGTGGAATGGAAGTGCAAAAAAAAAGCAAAAAATACACTTTTTAACAATAAATAGAAATAATACCTTTAAATACAAAGTAAAGAATACAGTTTTAATCAAATGATAAACATTCTAAATATTTCAGCACTGGATTTGTGCAACAGCCTCTCATAAATGTCTACTAAAAATCAAACCACTTTGCTCAAGACTTGTTATTTCGATTGTTTGTGCTGAGAAAATCTTCCACAAACATTTAATTTTTGTTATAAATTAGAACATGTCCAATGGAACATTGATTTGTGTTGGCTGCAAGTCGTTATTTTAGATAATTACTGTTGTTTTTATTTTCAGTGTGCTATAAATCTGATGATGGGCCCTTTAATTCCTGCTTGTTCTGTCAGGATGAAGAACGGAGCTAAATCCAGCAGACCTCGTTTTGGCAAAACTCCCACTAAAGTCGGGGAGGGTTTTGTGAAATTAAGGTTTGTCTCCCAGTTCCTGCTGATTATCTGGGACATGTTTGCTCCCTCTCCAAACCCCCAGGGTGACACCACCACGGCAATCAGGGAAATCAGTGAAAAAATGCCCTTTTCACCCACTGCCCTTGGAATAACACGGATTGCCTCGGGAGTTTGGAGATTTTGAAACTCCTGCTGCAGGGACAGGCACGGGGAATTTGGAGAGCCCGCTTTAAACTCACGCTGAGAATTCAAAGAACTCTTTAAACGAGCTGGAAATAGGTCAGATTCTGATTGTTAGAGAACAACTCCCCGCGTGGGTGTTGCCAGGCAGGTGGGACCTTGTGATAAAGTTGTTGATTCGTGTAACATTTCCTTACGGGAGCGCTGGCACGGCCATGGGGATGCCAGCCCCGTCACTGGAGCGAGGCAGCTGAAGGGTTAACGGCGTTGGGAGCCTCCTGCCGGGAGCCATAGCACCGGGATAACACCGGGATAACACCGGGATAACACCGGGATAGCACCGGGATAACACCGGGATAACACCGGGATAACACCGGGATTTGCTTTTTACGGGAGCTCAGCGCAAACGCAGGGCCAGGGAGAGAAGCCAGAGCTGCCCTTGTCCCAGACAGGGATGAAGGGTCAAGGCCTTTCTCCCAGGTGACAGAGCTGCTGTCCCCGTGCCTCCTGCCAGGGCCATCTGCCTTCCTGTGGGAGCTGGCACCGGGCTCTGCATGCACGGCTCTCTGGGGACAGTCACCAGCACTGAGCACCGAGCTGCCCCCGGGCCAGACACAGAGCACTGACCCCAAGGTGCAGCCCCTGAACCAGCAGGGCTCTGGAGAACAGAGCCCAAATTGATTCCACATTATCCATGGACATCTCCAGGCACTGCTGAGCACCTCTGCTGCAGTGTCACACCGTAGGGAAGGCTTGTCAAGAAAGCTCTGGAAATTGGGATATTTAAACACAACAGCAGGGCCTAACCTTCATGACTGTGGGCACCTACGTGACACCCTCAGTAGTAAGAGTAAAGAGATGAAAATAAGAAATCCAAGATTTGGGTAGCAGAGGAAGTTTTGTAACACCCATTTTAGTTATTATAGTTCAAATGGAAGTAAGATGGTACCTCTAATAAAAACCAAATTATCTGATACCCCAATGGTAAATGGCTGCTGCCATGTAACAGGGGATGTGCTCCTTTCTCATGCCTGTTTCTGATGCCTGGAACTATTTCATCTCTCAGGTCCACGTGGATCTGCTGTAGGTTCAAGGACAGCTGAAATCAACATCACTAAATCCCCCAAAGCTGCAGAATATTACAGTAGTTTTATAGCTGGGATGCCTCTTCATCCAGATCTGGATAGGGATAAGGAGAAGCCTTTGGAAGCAAAGTGAGCTGCTGCTCATGTGACTGCTCAGATCAGTGTTCCAGCTGGGACAAATTTGGTAAGTGCTGCTGCCTCAAATTTACCTGAATTTTTTATTTATTTGGACCTTCCCAATAGAAATGCAAGTATTTTGCCATATGGGATGTTTAATGTTATTAACCAGCTACTAAGAATAACAAAGTAAAAAACTGAGAAGTTAGCTTTTTGTTGCAAGATAGGAAGATAAAACTGTGAAATTCCAAGATTTTTGGATGCTCCCATCAAATCTTGAACTAGCCAGAAAAGCCAGTGAACAGAATCCATTAAAGCTGCATTTATTAAATGTCCACTTGTATAAAAAGCTAAAAATAGTGTTTGAGTTTTTCCAGTTTTCCTTTGATAACAGTTATTATGATTTTCTGCTTCATCTCAGCAAGTCATTTTGCTGCTGCTGCTGCAGTGTATAATCTGTGTGCCCTTTCTTGGTGCAGCACAAATGACAGAGCACTAATCAGATCAGAACAACAATCACGTCATCTTTGAGTAACTAGCAATAAACTGTTTTTATAAGGGAGAAAGATGAACTATTTTTAGGGTAACTGAACAGAAAACCAGAAAATGATTGTACTCAGTCTTACTCTACATGATTGCTGTGAATTTCCAAGGCATTGCTTTTTCCTGGGCAGCAGGATAATCCCTGTCATACATCTTAGTGTAAATGGTCCAGTCAAACAGGATTTCTGAGGTTTGGTTAAGAGTTTTGACTTTGAGTCTATGAAATCCCCTTTCTCCCTGCCCTGTCTAGTGACTCTGAACCACAGGCTGATTCCTAAGTAACCTAAATGTCCATTTTTGGTGATTATCCCACGTTTTCAGCGTGTCTCCTATCTCCTTGTCTGTATTATTTTACTATTGCTGCCAAGCCTTCAGCGAACGCCTCCGTTGCAGGTCCAGAGTGGGACTGCCGTGGCTTTTCCAGCTCTGCAGCCCTGTGCAGGTGCTGTGTGGCAATGATGGCACAGGGCAGGAGGCACAGGGCACCCAGGTGTCTCTGGAGATGGCTGTTTCTGGAGAACCCTGCCAGAGATTCCTTCCCTGCCTCACTAAACCCTGCAGCTGGAGGCAGGGGGTGGTGGCACAGCTCTGCCTGTGCCTTCCTTCCACCCTGTGCCAGGGGCACCCTGCTCTTCCCCCTGGCCTGGGGAGGGTCAGTGTGCAGCTGCTGAGAAAAACTTATCTCCAGCTATTTGGCATGAGGAGGTCCTGGGATCTGTGGATCTGAGACCCACTCCTCACCCTGTGAGCCTTATGGAAGTTTCTCAAATAAATGTCATTAAATAACCCATTTTTCCTGTGGCCCAGCCACCAGCAATGTCTTTCTTTCACCTAAAAAATGTAAAAAAGAAGAATACCATACAGTCAAAATGTAGTTTTGCCAGCTTTTATTTTAGCCCTGTTAACAAATATATTTAATGCAAAGGCAAACCAGGAACTCTATAATTACCATACTCTCTGGATATAGAAACCAGCAGAAGATTTCGTAGTTAGGTATCAAAGAAAGCAAAATTACTTTTTTTATATCCTGAAAAAAGACATTCTACTTCAGGCAGGAAAAACTATAAAAAACCCCACCAACCTATCTAGGAATCCAGTAAGGCACAGGAGAACAGCAGGAATTCTGGTCCCACAGAATTATCTCTGTGCTGCTGATCTGTGATGGGGGCCAGGAGCTGCTCATCCGGAATGGTGACGTGTGAGGGACACTCTCAGTCCTCACCTCCATCCCCTGGCTCAGCCCTGGGGCTCCTCTGAGGGCAGGGACAGCTCAGGGCTGCACTCCAGGGCAGATGCAAGAACCTCTGGACACATCCATGGATAACCTCCAGCCCTGGGTGTGTAATCCCTCTGGAATTGCACTGTGCAGATAAAACAGCTCAAAACTCCTCCCTGGGGAAAGCTTCAGCTGAGCTCCCTTTACATTTTCACACCAGCAGCTCAGAAAATATAAAGGAGGTAAATGTGCAAGAAAAAAAGCCTCTGTTAAATCAACGACAGCAAAAGATAATGGAAACAGCTCAGAATCCAAGTGATTGTTCTCCAGGCAATCAGCTGAGCTCAACTGTGCAAGGAAAGAATGACCAGGAGTGTTTGGGCCAGGCCCTGCTCCTGCTGCCACACTGGCTGGGTAAGGACAATAGGGACAAGGGGGCCAAGCCAGGAGGGCCACAATTACACAGCATCAGGTGGCAGGCCTTGCAAAAATGTAACCTTATCGATAGAGAATGAGAGGCTGAGCAATTACGTGCGTTTTCTGTGACCCTGCAGAAGGATTTGTTTCCCTTTGATCTCCCTACACAGGCGTGCCATTGCCAGCCTCATAACGCACGGATTTACGAGCAGGTTCAGCCCAGTGCAGCCCTCCCAACAGCTTCCATCCAGGGCACATTGTCACATTGTCACTGAGACAGTGCAGCAGAACCTTCCAGAGGGGCTCTTGGCTCTCTGGTCATGCACCAAAACCAAAGCATGTACAAAAGTTGTAGAATTGATGAAAGCAACAGTATTTAACAAGAGTCTTCCCAACTCTATCAGGAGGAAGAATTCATAACACAAGCCTATCTTTACCTCCTTCCTGAATGATCTGACCAATGGCTGCTTGATTTTGTTGTTTCAGAAAACATTGTCTCTTACATTTCATTAATTGCTCGAAGTCCTGCCACATTTTCATTTGCTTCATATTCGGCCCGTGACTTTCCCGTACAACTTTCTGTTTCTCTCGTAGTTTCTGTTAAAAATACAAAAATACCACATTTCTGCAACAGCTCTACATCACAAAAGTTGCTCACATAAGCAGCTTGGAATGACAGAGATTTTTGTATGTTATGGAAATATTGTTTTGTTCACGTTGATAACACTCCCTGCAAGTGCTGAAGGCATTAACACTTGGGACTTAGATCTTTGTATGGATTGACAACTATTTCCATGGTTTTTAACTGTCGAAATATTAGTCTTATCTATCTGAGAACTTATGCTCAAAATCTGACATCATTTCCACAAGAGCTCTTGCAGTATCAAGGTGCAACCTGCAAGGGATTCATACCATGATACTCTACCATGAAATCAATGTTTTACAATTAAACCCTCTCCTGATTATTAACAGAGGTGGCCCAGACCTGTCAAAATCACTCAGACTGACTAAGAAAAGGAAATTAATAAAAGCTGTTTGGTGTGACTTGCTAAGCCCAGCCTCGTCCCTGCTGATCTGAGCTTCAGACAAGATTAAAACTGGACGAGTGCTTTTGTCTGCTGCCGCTGATCCCCTGGCCTTTAGCAGCAGTGATAAGGGTGACAGGCTCACAATTTATTGTCTTCAACAGGTTGCTTTATATACAGCAGAAAATCTGAGCTGGCACAGTTCGTTATGCCCCTGTTTCAGGGTCTTATCCAAATGGTTTTCAGGGAATGTGCTGTCACATTGAGCTGTTTGCCTGTCCCTTACAGCAGCTCGTGCTATTCCCTGCAGGAAATCAAACCCTGAGGAGGGAGCAGGATCCTTTTCCAGGGTATTAATTACCAATGCCAGCACTGATGGAATTTTCTTTGTAGCCTGCACAATGCTTTTTATAAAAGACTGACCACAGCCTTTGGAATAAGCCCCACAAAAATACAAACAGGAGAGTGGCTGTAAAAGGTAAAAGCCTCATTCTTACCTTCCCAAGGTTTTCTTGTTCAAGGATTATTCGTGTATACTGTTCTCTAAAGGAAACATAAAATGATTTGGTTTTATGTAACAGGACAGAATAATGATGCAAACATGGAAAAAATGGAAGTATTGGGAGGTTCATAAATGAGACAGGAGAGGAAACACAGAAAACCTTTTTTTCTCATTGGACATTGCATCCCTTGATATGAAGGATCAGATCTCCCTGTCTCAGCTGTGCAGCTGGGAAAAGTGATACTGGCTAAGGTCTCTTACATTTTTGAAGCAGGCATGATCACTGCTCCTTCCAGCTTGAGGGCAACAGTGAGACCATGCAGATGAGACCCTGATCCTTTTTGTAATTGATTTATCCTGGTGACATCCCGAGGGGAGCCACGGCCTCACTCACACAAGTGTCAGAATTTACAGACCCACAGCCCTTAACTGCTGTGAATGCAGCACTGGAATGACTGGGAAAGTCCAGGAATGAGGGGGAATGGCATTTGAGCCCAGGCCTGACAAGTCCAGTGGCAATGCTGCACATTCCTCTCCCAGAAAACCCTCACATTTTGGGGCCTAAGTACAGGGAAGTGTTAATGCTGACATTCAGCATGGAAAGCCCTGGCTGGCCACATCACTCTGCCATAGCCAAAGCTGACACATGACCCCTGACAGTAAAATATGCAAACCACAACAGCACTGTCCACACAGGAACTTATCTTTAGCTTTTCTGAAATGTGACAATAGAAAAAAACCTGTGCACTGAGCCACTTGGAAAAAAAATCAATTATATTTTGTGTGCAATTATTACATTTTTCTGGTGTGAGAGTCAACTAGTGGAATTTAAAACAACCCAGATTATTTAAAGAGCTTTCCAAAGTGCTCAGGGTAGATGACCTAGGAGTACAGAAATCCTAATTTCCAGAAAGAAATGTCAGCCTTCACAATGCCAGAGCCTGAAGGTTTCCTGGAGTGTGAGAGCAGCTGTGTGGACCCAAAGCACCATGTTCCATATTCCTCCCCTTTCTCCCAGGTACTCCAGGACTCTGACTGGAGCACTTGGGCCTGGGGCCAGCTGGTCCTGCCTGCACAGGAATGGAGCTGCATCACTTTAGGATCTCTTGCTCTTGGACAATTCCAGCCAGAAGAGATGAGAGCTGTGCTGAGGCTGCTCCAGGTGCTGTGCAATCCTCACCCAACGTGAGGTGAGGCTGAAGCTGCTTCTTTGCCCTGGCACACAGCACGTGTTCTCACACATTTGGCCTCCAGAACACCCTCTTTTTTTTTTTTTAAGTAGAATTTTCAAAGTAATCATCAGAAGATTTTATGTCTTTCCTAGTAAGTTTTTCTTTACTATTTATAATGATGACTGGAAAGAATGTAACTTAATAACTTTGTTAAAACCCCACAACTTTCTATTTTTAGAAAAGAAAATTAACTTTTCACATTCCTGACAAGTGACTCCACGGAACAGAGAGTTTATACTCAATAAAGAGGGTCTGAATTAAGACATTTTTTGTTCAATACGTTGTTAGGAAAGTGCAATTCTATTTATGGCTCATTTTTACTCCGTTTACATTCCAGCACTTGCTGAAAAATACATTCAGGTTCTACAGGGATGTCTAGAGAAAAATGTAATTGTCTCATTTCATATTTTGCTAAGATCTCTCTATTGAACTTTGCTGTAACTCATTGAAATGAGACAGCTCTGTGCCCTCCTAGAAAGGTCAGGACTGTGTCTGGTCCCTGTGGGAGGATCATTTCCACAGTTGGGAAGTGAAATGGGGACAGCACAGAGGGGTAACAGCCTGTTCACATCCCCTCACCATACCTGGGATTGCAGAGCTGGGCTCGTGCTCTGTTCCAGCCCTGGGCTCTGCTGGCTGCTCCCTGTGAATCCCCACATCCTGGATGTTCAATTCCCAAGTATTTGGTTGGAGTGAACCAAGCTGAGCTCCCACTCCTGCTGTCTGACCCTGCTGCCTCTGCTGCTCCTCATCTTCATGAGGATTCACATCATCTCTAAGGTTTTATCTGTTCAGCCTTCTGCTTAATTGTGCTGTTTCATCTTTCCTTCATTAGATAAATGTTTATTTCCTAGAGCCTTTCATTATTTTGGGAGATGGAGCAAGAGCCCTCTCAGCCTCCATCACCCTCTCTCTCCTCGTCCTCCTCTTCTCCCTGCCCAATGTTTGTAGTTTTGATTCTTTGCTTACTCCTACTTTCCTACACTCTTTACTACACAGTGTTTGAGCATCCCCATGCCTCACATCCTTGCAGAAGGTCTCTGTGCTGGATGTTACTCTGGTCCTTCCCTTCCTGGTGCTCTCTGCCTCCTGTTCTAGAACAGGGAGATGCAGCTCCAGTGGTACCAGTGCAGGAGGCTTCAGGAAGGGTCTGATGGATTCCATTTTAAAACTGTTTTGATAAAAGTTTTCATGACTGGGAAATACTATGGTGGGAAATCAAAGACCACCTTGTAAAACTACTGACACCAACTGGATTATTTTGTTGACAACAAGGATCTAAGATTGACTTTTCTGGAAAACAAAATTTTGATTTCATGCAATATTCTGAAACTTTGAAAAACTAATTATGAAGAATAAGTCCTGGATATTTTGACACTTTTACCAACTGGAAATTATAAATGTTTTGGATTTTCCTGATGCTTAATTTTGAAACAGTTTGTTGACTGTTGCCTGAATTTTGTTTTAGCTTTCATGTTGTATTCAAAGACTGAACATACACAAAATTTTCAACGGGATACTTTCACAAAAATATTTAGTTAAGTTACTTAGTTAAGTGTAAAAACTCTCTATGACATGGCAACATTTAGACTTCTTAGCACAGATAATGAATCCTAAATATCTCATTCTCAGAAAACATTTCCATCTTTGGCAGGAAAAATTTCTATTTAAAATAGAAAACTGCACCAAAAATAATCAGCTGCTCAATTTATAGTATTTCCTGTTTCTCTCCCTGCCAGTCAAAGGCAAGGGGTCCTGAAAAGAGTCATGGGATGAAGGAAATGGCTTTTTACTGGAGTCAGTGAAACTGAGGGTAAGGCTGGAGGTTCACAGGATGGGGCAGAACCATCCTCAGAGTGTGGGGCTGCCACTTAAAGCCTGTCCTGGGCTGAGAATCCCAGCAGGAAGAGCAAATCTCCTGGAATGTCTGAGAGAACTTGTACATCCACAGCAGTATAGGCTGGAATCCGAGACTCTTATTTTTAGATTATTATAGTGTTTCTAAATTTATCAGGTGAACTCCTCCGGCCCAAATGCCAATGAGAAAATTCCTGACTTGAGCCTCAGTTTGTGAAGCTCCTTCGAGTCCCCCCAAGGGCAGAGGATCCTCCTGAGGGGATCCTGCCCCGCTCACCGAACCGCGCGGCGCCGCTCCTGCGGCTCGGGGGACAGGCAGGCCTTGAGCTCCTCCTTGGCACGCTGCAGCTGGATCTCCAGGCTCTGCAAAGAGATGGAGCAGTGAAATACAAACGTGTGTTCCATGTGTTAGCATTGCCATCTCACTGCACAGTGAACATTGGTGCTCTCACCCTTTTCATGCAGTTGATGTAGCGGTAGTTGCTCTCTTCCTGGGCACACTCCTCAAGAAGCCCTTTCACTTCCTGTGGGAAAAGAGTAACATTCCAAAGGACATGGTGACTGCAAGCTCCCAGGAGATGCCCTGTGTTGCCACATAAACCATGAGAGTTAGTAATAATCATAATGGTAATAATCCTGAATTGATAATTTCTCAAATGTTTTAAATTTGGGCCTTTCACAAGTCTCTTTTAGAGTGAAAGACAACTGAGCGGTTTTAGATTTGCAGTTTCAATCACAGTCAGAGATGCAAAATGGCTGTTAACAGGTTTTTATTAATGCCTGACTTCTAACAGACACTCCAGAGTGCTGCCAAGGCTCCTGTTCCTCAGCACATCTGAAGTGCCAGGCGTAGCTGTGAACAAGCATTTCCTGGAACACATCTGCAAAATGCACGTCAGGAACTACAGACATGCCAATAGTGTGTTAATCACCAATCAATAATTATATGGAGGAGTCTGGAGATAGTGGGCTGCTCCCATCTCTAAATGGTCCATTCCCAAAAAACCTCCTGATCCCAATGGAATTCCTGTACACATTCCAGGCTGCACAGCATTTGCAATTCCAGAGCTCTGTCACTGTGTGATTTTCAGACCATCAGCTGGAAAACTGAATTCTACAGTTCAGCTGCTGTCCAGCTCAGTCAGTGGATTTCCACGTGGTAGAAAATGACTGAGAGTTGTCTGCCAAGAAGAAAAGCTTTGATTGCTGTTGTGAAATAGTTCCTTTGGAAGGTCCATTTCACACCAGATCTATCTGGTATGAAGGATCCTACAAAGGAACTTTCAGAGCAGGAAAATAACTGTCTGTATATCCACCCACACTTTAAAGGTACTCCCTGTTTACCTTGCAGGATATTCTTCTGAGGGTGAGGCCCTGAGAAAGCAAGCCCAATAAAAATTCTCAGGAGTGATGGAGTGAGACAAAACAGGAATACAAGACAGTCCCATTTAATGAAGTCTCACCATCAGTTTCAGTCATTAATTACCCATTGAATTTGCTGCTAATGCAGTGAAACTGCTAGCTGCATGTAAAGATTTGTCTTGATCAATTAATCTTTATTTTATGGCCAAATCCTCCCCTAACAGACACTGTCCAGGGCAGCAGGATCCTGGCACATGCACGTCCTTGCTGATCAGAGCTGGATGAAGCACTCTGAGTCCCTGTGCTGCTGTTCTGGGCCTGTGTGCCTGCAGCCACCCCACAGAGCACAGCCTGAGGGTGACACTGCCTCACTGGATTTGTGTTTCCCACCTCCTGAGGGAGGCCAGGGAACCATTTTTGGCCACAGGAGCCAGCCCCTCCTCACCAGCCCCTCCTCACCTGCTCCAGCGCCGAGCGGTTGGTCTCCAACCCGGCCGCACAACTGTCGTACTGGATCTTCTTCTCATCACATTCTTGAGTTAACTCCTGGTGAAATTGCAAAAGGGCACATCAAGGAAATCTTCCTTTCACTGGCATGTGACACTCAGGCCCCTGACACACCAGCCCCAGCTCCTGGCACGCTCAGGAGAGTGACCCTCTCTGGCACAGGGCTGTGGTCACACAGGGAAGCCACCAAGCCCCTCACGATGTGGGGATCAGAGAGAAGGAAATTCCCTCTGCACCCTGCCAGGGGAACAAGGCTAAGTTTGCAAGAAGAACAAATAATTACAAAAATAGACATGAAGAAAGGATCAATATAAGCGCTCCCTATGAAAAGCCAAATTTCCAGTTGTGTAAAATCAACTCCTTCACTGGAGTTTTTTCATTTCATCTGCTGCCACTTTGAATTGAACCATTCAAAGTAGGTTTTCTGGAAATTTCACCGATAGATAAATGCATCCGTTTCATCAATTCCATGGTAAAGAGCCAACTTATGGCAGCTGTAGACCCAAAAGACTTTTTTTTTCCCAGCTCTCTATAAAATGTTGAGAACAAATGGACAAATTTGCCAGTGCCACAGACTAATGCAGGAATTAGATCAAGGTAGCCAACATTTGGATGAGAAGTTCTCTGCAATCCACCCAGAAAGGACAGTGTTGGTTGGGATCACCAGTGCTGAAATACAGAAATAGCTTTGCAACTCATCTGAAACTAACTTTGCTTTGGGTTTGAACTATGATTTTTCACATTTTCCCCTGATGTAGTAATTTTTAAAATTGCTATAAAGGACTGAATTTTGTGCCTGCACTGTCAGCTTCCACAAATCCCAACCTTTAGCACATTGCCTGCTGCAAACGCTGTTGACACATTCTGCTATTTCCAGCTTTCCCTCAGAGCTGATCGTGTCCTTGCAGAGCACTTCAGAGATCTGTAAATTGGATTTATTTGTGGGTTTGACTCGATTTACACAGAAAGAGAGGAAACGCAGGCAAAGTTTGTTTCCACAAACCTGGCAGCTCTGACGCAGCTGCCTCAGCTCCTTGATGACAGGAGCAAGGCTTGCCTTCTTCTCTGCCACCATGGCATTCAGCTTCTTCACCTGAGAAAGGGACAAAATAATAGTCATTAACTCTAGGACTCTAATTGTACATTTATGTAATTGGGAATGTGAAAAGAAAGGGAAGTAAACCAAAATACGGAGAGAAAAAAATATGTGATGAAACTTAATTATACAACTGAAGTTCAGGCCTAATTAAGAAAGGAGCTGAAGGAGCAGGGGAGATGAAGGGGATGCACAGAGGGGGCTCAGAGAAAGGAAGAAATCCTTAAGAAAACAAATATATAGATTAAATAAAGTTTGAAAATGCCAAAACTGAGTCACTTTGATGTATTTGGACTGAAAATCCAAATTGCATCCACCTTTCTGTTGGAGAGTAATTCTATTTTAGTTACACCATTTTATTTTAAAAGTGCCCTAATGAGTTAAAAAGATGCTCTTTTGCTTTTTGCTCTCTTATAATATTTTTAAATTAGAAATTCAAGTTCTTTCTTGCTTCTATGGTTATGTGGGCAGGTAAATTAAAACATGACAGTTCTAAAGGCAATTGAAAATCAGGCTATAAAGAAAAAGACAAGCTATTTAGCTCTTTAAGCATATTAAGTATCTTTTCAATAAATGCTTAACTCCAGTGATTTACAAACATTTTAGAAAAAGCTTCCATTACAGATTCAAACCATTCATCTCTTTCAAATACTGTGTCAAATAAGAACAAATATGAAACCACTTCTGAAATCACAAAAAAAAAAGTGAAAAGTCAAAGACAAGAAGATTTGATATCCCTAAAGTTTCTGAAGGGGAGAAAAGAAGGATTTATTTGTAGAATTTTAAAGAAAAGAAATGCACATTTTAGTAAACTTTGTCAAGATTATCTTTGCAGATGTATTGGTTAGAAATATTCATATATATATGTATGTATAAACACAGATTAAAGGAAAATTATAAACCCAAACAAAAACATTCAATTGGGTTGTATATGCTGAGGAACCAGATACTCAAACTGAGGAAGTGCAATAGTTTAAGATAAAAATCACCATTTCAGACATGTTGTCTAATGTCTGGCCTTTCACTTCATCCATTTCACTCTTCACTGCAGAGACTCTTTCCAGCTCTTCCTGGGTGTAGCTGTATCCTGAGATTCCTTTCTTCTCCTCAACTTGTTGCTGCAGACACAAACAAGAAATGCTGGATGTGAGTCCATCAACCAAGAAACAGCAAATTCCTTCCTGGAGCCAAATATTGTGAAGAAGTGAAAAGGGTAAGTACTGTAATTAATTTATTTTATTAATTAATTTATTATAATTAATCTAGCTTTCAGAAAAGTAGATTCTATCTCATGCCTGAACAGCAGGACAATAAAAACCCTCTGTAAATACAATATTTGGTCATCCAATGCTCAATGAAGTGAACTCAGAGTTTCCACAGAGTAAGGTGGGCTGGAGGTCAGCCTCTGAAGAAGTTCCATGTGTAAAATCTGTCTGCTTGATCAGAAGATGCAACTAATTATTTTCTAAAGTATTTTGGGAACAAGAATTCAGGGATTGGAAGAAAATACCACAGAGTGTTCCTCCATTTGGGATGCCTACAATTATCCAGGGCAGAAATCCTGCTGCTGCTGTTCTGGCTTAGGGAAGATTTGTCCACTTTTAAATTTAAACACATCTTCTTCTAAATATCCTGGGGTTAGAATGTTTCCTTCTTGCCTGCTCTTTCTTTAGATACTATTCCCATATATTTTACAGCAGTACCTCAGATCCTATTTGCTGTTGGTCATCCTCTAAGCCCTCACTACATCTATGGATACCAAAAAAGTGATTTAAGCACCCAGCCTTGCCCTAAGCAGGCTGTCCCACCTGACATCAGGAAACTGAGGGGGTGAGTTTTGTAGTTTTGTTTCACAGGGAAAAGGGCCACGTTCATGTCCAGGTCCCTGTTCCTAGCACTGGGTTTCTGCTGCTAACACCCCAAACAGCAGAGTCTCCCAAACCAAAGCTGTTACCACCCAGAGCCCTGGCTGCCTCTGCATTTGTACAGATTCACCACCAGCTTTAAAAGCAGGGTCAGCCCCTCAGTCTGAAAACCTGCAGAGCATTCCTGATGGGCACAAAGTGCAGCCAAAAATCCCTTTTATACCCCAGAGGCTCCTTCAGCAGCAGGACTGAGGGTGGTACCCATTGGGATAATGCCCACAGCACCCCTGGATATCCAGGCTGTTCCTGGGGCACAGCAGGAGCTCAGGGTGGTACCCATTGGGATAATGCCCACAGAATCCCTGGAGGCCCAGGCTGTTCCCAGGTTGTTCCAGGGGCTGGGAGACAGCAGGAGCTCAGGGTGGTACCCATTCAGACCATGCCCACAGCACCCCTGGATGCCCAGGCTGTTCCTGGGGGACAGCAGGAGCTTAGGGTGGCACCCATTCAGACCATGCCCGCAGCATCCCTGGATGCCCAGGCTGTTCCTGGGGCACAGCAGGACTGAGTGTGGCACCCATTCAGACCATGCCCACAGCATCCCTGGATGCCCAGGCTGTTCCCGGGCCGTTCCTGGGGGACAGCAGGAGCTCAGGGTGGTCCCCATCCCCGGGCCGTCCCCGGGCACAGCAGCAGCTCAGGGTGGTCCCCATTCCCGGGCCGTTCCCGGGCACAGCAGCAGCTCAGGTTACCAGCTGCTGCTGGAGGGCCTCGTGGCGCTGCCGCAGGAGCTCCTGTGTCCTCTGGAGGATGCCGTACTCCGCCGTGATCTCGGCTATTTCCTGTCGCTTCTTCTTGTAAAACGTGTTCTTGCTCCGGAGCTTGCTCACGTACTGCTTGAACTGAGGAGAGAGAGAGCAGGAACTCACTTCACTCACAGCACAGAGACCACAGCATAAACTTCATTATCCTCTTTGTCCTGCACGTGGAAAACGCAGTGTTTGGAACACAGGGCTGGAATTCAGGATTCCCAGGGTCGATTTATTTTCAGCTCTGCATTGAGTGAGATCAAAGAAAGGAGCTCCACTGCTTTCTGTCCCAGCTCCCTCATTTGCAGGCCTGAGATCACTCCCTTCTGCTCGCCACCATTTGACAGCTGCAAAAGTGAATTCTCCTTGCTAAACGTTATGGGAGTCCTGGATGTTAAAAACTTAATGCAACAGTAATTTGCACTTGTAACAGAGCCCCAGCCCTGCGGACCAAAACATGGTCACAGCAGCAAAATTGAAAGGGAAGAGGAATGAGGAAAGATATTCTAGTTTTAATATTCTCAGTAGTTGAAACTTATTCTCTTTCCTTGACTCCTGCAGACCTAGATGATATCTAGGTCTAAACTGGCTAAGTTTTCAAACCCAGGAAAATAAAAGCAGAGTCCTTGCATAGAAACAGAGAAATGCAGTATCTATTTCACTCAAAATCTAAAGCAATGGAGAATTTAGATTTTTATTAAAGACTGAGTAAAATAATAAAACTCCTTACAGACCAACAGCCTTATCTAATTTACACCTGGACCCGTGTGTGTTCAATTTGTAACATGAGTACCAGGGGTTGAAACAGGTAAGATTTTTCTGTGCTTTAACATTTTCCATCTGTGCAGTCTCAGCTCTTATTCTTGGATTTTTACATGAAAGCTACGAGGTAAATGCCAATCACAGCTCAAAAAAATGCATTCAGATCCAGAGATGGAAAGCAAATAAAATTTATGAGAGTAAATGATGTAAGAACAGGCTTCAGAATGCTCCTGGATGGGGAGGTGTTCAATGTGTGCAGGGAGCACAGACCAGGCAGCCCCAGGAGGAAAATTCATCCCACTCCCACTGATACAGGCTTGAAATTCAAACATAAAATAACTTAAATTTCAAAACTTAAATTAATTTTTCTTTTTGCAAAATTATCCCACTCCCTTCTACAGAATAAACCCAAACCCCCAGTATGACCACAGGCTAAGAACCCCCAGAGTAACTGTGTGTTCTATAAAAAGTGTCCTGGGCAGAATGCCCACAATGAAATCAACCCTGTTCATCTGCCATCCTGTGCAATATCTAGGCCAAAGCTGCCTCTCTCTTGCTACGCTCCAGAACTATTTTTAAAGCCAAAAGCTATAAACGTTTTTGGTGAAAGAACAAACCCACAAATTACTCAATGTGCTCTATGCAGATTGGCCTCTGTGAGGCTTTGGGATAACATCCTACATCCTGCTACTACCCAGGACAAGGATACACAAGGTCACCTGAGCCCCTGCCACACTCTCTGCTACATTAATAGCAAATTTAATACTGTAGCACCAAATTCATTCCTTTTCATAGCAAATTCAATCACATCCTCTTCACTAACACAAAAGACTTTTTTTTTCTTTGATTGCTTAGACAATACCAAGCTTTCTGTGATTTCCAAGTGATTACAAAAGTAAAAATACAATCTCTCCAACCAACTGAGGAAAATCCAAGGGAAGCACAGTCATCTGTCTTGATCCTTGTGACATTTTATTTGACCAGTGGAATATAATAAAGAATGAGGTAAAGGATTAAACTTAATATGTGACCACACAGAGCTATCAAATGTGAACAATCTGTCAGTGTAGCCCAGGATGAAAAGCAAAGCAGAATTCTCTTCACTTTTAAGGTCTTGAAAATAGCTCGAGTGGGAGGTAAGGTATTTGCATATTCAATATTCAAAGCATAATGTATTTTACAATGGAAGTCAAAGGATCTTGTTGATTAACCAACCAATTCTACCACTGTTCTATTATTAGTTGATTAACTTATATATAATACAAATCTCATCCCAAATGAACTACAAGTTGCTCACAGTGACAACTGAAATCTGCTCCTTTAAGGAGGTGGATGTCAGCACAATCTCTGGCTTTTTAGAGCAAACTTAACCTTTCACACAGCTTCTATTGCAGCAAACAGGGTAAAACAGATCTAAGCAACAGCAGGAAAGTGATCATCTGTGTAGAAAATCAATCAATAATTTGGCAAAATGTTCAAAAGACCTGATTTACTCCAAGGGCAGCACAGATTAGCCCCTCAAAATCTCAGTGACTGGAGGCTCCTTTAGATCCAGGGCCAAGTTCTGAGCTGGAGCTCTTAGATTTGACTCTACTTAAATCAGCAGCTTGCAGGGATATTACAGCAAAATTGGGCTTTTTTCAGCCTAAAAGCTGAGAGTCATTCCATAGGTTTCCAAAAATGAAAAGAAAATATAAAATACCAATGTTTTCATCTGTGTGAGCATTGCTTCTGGAGCTTTATACACCTCATGTGTACATGAGAACTCAATGCCACAAAACACTGCATTTTACTGGGGTGAAAGAATTTGAATAGCTCATAAAGAAATAACATTGTTTGGCAACATCACTTTCAAGTTAAGTAACCAAAGGAATCCATTTCTGAGCAGCAGCATTTTCCCATAGACCAACTGCTCCCAGTGTCCAAACTCAGCAGGCTCATCCTGTGGAATTCCCAAGGATCTGCAGTGATTTCCAGTCAAGGCCGTGTCCACCAGTAGCTTTTCTTTCTCAAGCAATTTAACACAAGCAGTTATTTCAGCTTCAAAGATTAAATGACTGGACAGGAACCAAGTGCTGGCACTAAGGGAGCAGTGGAAGCAAACCAGCCTGGAGCCCGTGTCAGAGCAGAGTCAGAGCCCCTGGAGACACAAAAACCATCCAAGGGAAAGCAAGCAAGGATTCTGCCTTTTCACTTGGCTATTTTTATGGGTGACTGTAACATAACGAGCACGGAATGCAGATTATGGAACACAGTGAATGAAAACAGGACTTTGATTTCTCATGTAACACAGGTATGCACCATCCCTGGGCAGATTTCCTGGATTTTGCTCCATTTTCATTGGAAGAATCCAGCAATGCACCTACTTTATGCTTCTCCATTTATCAGAATCTAGAAGAAGTTGGTATCACCAGATTCAGTCTCTCCACACTTAGTGAAGGAATTACTATAACAGTTGTAAATAAAAATCCAATCAGGGGTGTTGAAATGGCTTCTCCAGGGCCATCCAGAGCCTGGCAGGTTATTCCCTCCAGGAAAGGCCATCAGCCTGGTGACCACTGTGCTCAGAACTGGGACCAGAGCCCAGCTCCTCTCTGCAGCCTTGGCTTTTCACTACAAGCTCCTCACCTCGTCTCCTTTAACCTCACATTAGCCCCAGGTGAAGTTTTCACAAGGTTCTTATTCCAAAATTATCATTAAAGGAGAAAATGGATGAAGCTTGTTTTCTCCAAACAATAAATCCCAGATAAATCACTCACTTTGGAGTCAAATTTTTAGAATAGATTTGCTGGATTAATGAAGCAATTTGATTGTGTTATTGTAATCAAAATATTCTTCATATGAAAGTACTACAGAACATAAAGTACTAACTGTAAAAAAAAGTGTTTCTTATGAAACACATAACTAAACAAGGTTCCAAATAAAAAAATTATTCAAGAAAATTATTTGCATAAGCACAATTGCAGAAAATCTTAGCTGACTATATCTATTTTCATTAAGAACTGAGGAACAGATGTTTTAATTTCTAAGTAGACTAATTAATGGGATACAGACTGTCCAAAGTATTAAAATTCAGTTAGGGAAAGTTCCTGAACATGACAGGTTTTCCATATTTTTTTCCTAAGAGGCTCTAAATTTAAGCTAGTACAGCCAGTGTTGGACAGAGTTAATTACTCAGACATAGAAGGATGAGCTTCTAAAAGATAAGAGCAGTGGAACCTCAGTCTAATAAAATGGAAGTCTCCCACAGCCTGCTCAAGGAAAACCAGCCAGGAAAACTCTTCTTAGCATTTTCTAGGAGTGCTTGCTTCTGGTCAGGCAAGAAGTATTAAAGCAGCCATTACTAACACTTTGAATCAATGCAAATATTTCTAATGAAAACCCAATTTCAGTGCTCAGGGAAGATGCACAGATCAATGAGATCCAGGATTTATCCACGGCAGGGATGCTCAGCTCTGGGAGACTTCCCTGAATCTCTCTTTGGTTCAGGTGACAGGGAACTTCCCACAGCAAAAATCTGGCAGATTCAGGTGGATCAACAGTTTTTGAGGAAGAGTGGGAGGATCTTTGGTCTGAGGCTGCTTTCTCTGTTTGCAAATGGAAACATTTGTCTTGTTTTCCCAGGGCAGGTAGGCATGGATGAGCATTTGCATGGAAAAAAGATTGAACTCCTTAAGTAAAAGCATGTGCAAAGCTCCACACCTGTGAGCAGAGTGGGAAGACTTCCCATGCCCTCAAAATCAGATTAAATCCCACTCCTGCAGCCCAGCACAGCTCTGAGATGATTCTGAATCCTTGGGAAACTCAGCATTGCTGGAGCCCTGTGCTGAACTCTGGAAAGTACAATGGGTTGTGTAAAGGGCTAAAAATATCCCAGCTTTACCTAGGATCACTTGTAATTGAACCATCCAGCATTCCAAGTGCCAACATGTGATTCCCTAATTTTCAGGATCTGACAGCTGCAGTGAGGAGCTGCCAACTGTGCCCCCTGCTCACTGCACTTTGATTGAAGTACTTAAAAAGACTTCATAATCCCTGAAGCAGACAATTTATTCCTTCTTTTTTGTGTTTGATGTCAATGAATTGGTTATTGCCTGCTGTTTCTCCTGACTTCCATCCAGGTGTACAACCTCTCAAACCCAGTGGAATGCTTTCCATGACTCTGGAAGAAAGCAAAACACCAGCACCTAAAAACCTAAGGCAGGCCTGACCTTTTGGTGAATGAAGGGCTAAAACCACCTCACTGCAGATCCAAATGCTGGTTTGGGAGCAGAGTGAGGAAGGTGCTGATTCTTCCATTGCCAGGTCTTGAGAGTGCCATGGGATGTAATGGGACAGAGCAAAGTGAGACAAAGCAAAGACTGGAAATGCTGAACATAGGAGAAAAACAAAGCTTTGATTTAACTGTGGCACTTTGATAGGATTGAAAAATCCATTTAAATTTAAGGCAGCAAAGCTATTTTTTAAAACTCCCTCTTTCTGCCTTTTCAAAAATGGAGGAACTAAATGTCCAACGTGTGACTGGAAGAGGAAGGTGTAAGGAAGCTCTTGGCTGTCAGTGTGAGGTGAAGGTTGAGTGGACAAACTCCTGTCCCCATGAACTGCAGCACTGACTCACCACCACATTAATCAACAGTTCCTCTGCTGCTGCCTCAAAGCTGGAGCAGCAGAGCACTGAACCAGAAAATCCAAATCCTAAAGCAGAACATGCCAGAAACAAACCTGCAGCAGGAGGTTGGCTGGGAGGGAGGAACCCAGACCTTCCCTGGGGAGGGAGAACCTGCTCCTGCCACTCTGGGTTCCTCACCCCTTCCCTGCCAGCCCTGGCTCATCTCAGCCCTGGCTCCTCTCACAGAGTCAGCAGGACTGGCTCTGTGCATTTGCCATGGATTTTGGGGACATGCAGAATCTACAGCACCAAGGCCCTGGGCAGCAATTTTGGCAGCAATTTTGGCAATTTAACTTACAGAGAATTAAATCTCACTGTCTCCACCTTCCAGATGAGGAAACTGTGACCTTTGAAACAGAAATGATCAAAACCCATCAAGAATTCAAATCCTCTCCTAGTTTTAGGCACAGGAAACACCCTTTTTACTGCTTTGCACTGGTGCCTGTGAGTACCACTGCACTTCACCTCAGGAAGTAATAAACATGAACAGGACATGGATTTATATGTTGGCTTCCTTGCCAATACACATTTCCTTGCAGAAAGTATTTTACAAACCAGGAAATGCTTCTTATGAAAAGACAAACACTTCTGATTTTAAGCCACTAGGTTTTTTTTCCAAATTTCTCAGTCATTTATTCTTCACTCGGCAAAATGAAGACTTGAAAATATTTTTTAAATCAAAAGCAGAATATATTTCAGCAAAAGGAATGCAGGTCATGTCCACACCTTTGTCCTTTTTCTGTCTTGAGCCATTTCCTTGTGTCAGACTTGAGTTTTTCATTACTAAGCCTTTTACAAGGTTGTGAGGTTTCCTTCCTACCCAGTTCTCCTCAGATTTCTATGGATCAGTTTCTTGTCTCCTGAAGAACAGGCACAAATATTTCTTACCTTACAGTGCCTGTGCAGATAATGTAAAACATATGCTGCTGTCTTGGTAATACATTCTTGTTGATTAATTAAACACTTCTTTCCATCACATGTCACAAAACACAAATTGTCAGCTTTCTGCTTTTATTTTTGCTTAAAAACTTGTCAGAGACTCCAGCAATGTGCCCACTGGAGCTGAAAACCTTGGAGTGGAGAGAAATTCAATGCAGTGGGTTCCTTATTATTGCTACCAAGGGAAAGGGCACAGTGTGTGATGGGAAGAGAAACCAACATCTTCATTTCCCAGTCTCTGAACTCTCCATCCACACTTTCAGACTCCTTTAAAAAGGACTGATTTTGTGGAGCAGCCACGTCCTATGGGATTAGGAAGGGAGTTCCTTCTAAAAAGGGCGTTCCCTGTGTTTAGTAGTATGTGAAAAAAAAAGCACAAAAACAAAGAACAAGCAAGCAAAGAGTGTGTGCCTCTGGCTAAATGATGGCAGTGCAAGGACAACACGTGAGAGAGTGATATTAAGGTAGAGAATGATGCAGATAAAATTCTCTTTAGTTTAAATTCCCTTAGCAGGATTCTTCCCAACTGGGAAAAATTACTGGCCGAAGAAAAGTCAATTTATTTTGCTGACAAACCAGTACCAAAGTGCAGCTCCCTTATTCTTTGCAAACCTGTGAAGCAGAAAAAGCTGCTTTGAGAAGTACAAATCTCTGCAAATCTCACTGTGCCTGGGCCACACTGTCTGTGCCACTCCAAGTCAGCGTGCAGCTCAACTTCAGGAGGGTCTGGGAAATTCGGGTTTTAAGTAAAAACTCCTGTGGCTAATAAATACCACAGGACTAATTCTGCTTCTCTGATAATCACTGGTATTATGCTTTATAGTCATACAGAGTTTTATATGATTTATAATCACACTGACCTTCATGGTTAGTTATTCACCATCATCCCACTGTGATGATATTGCCATTATTTCAGCTGAAATGTTAACACAGCCCAGCACTGAGCCCTTGTGTACCTTGCAATGGATTAGGCACAATGTGAATAAGAGAAATCAATAATTTGAAAATACAAATCCCTACCTCATCCTCAGTCAGGACTTCAGAGCCCTCGTGGGCCTGGCTGCTCTTCTGCTCCACCTGCCTCTCCAGGCTGGACATCTCCTCCTTGGCAGCCTGCAGCTCTTCTGCCTTGGCTTCTTTTTTCCGGGAAATTATAGAAGCCTGCAAGACCATTAAAGCAAAAATTGCCTTGTTTAATCAGGAGAGAAATGATTTTTAGATAAAATGTATAAATTATATACAGTAGGTTAAACCACAACCTCATTGAGGCTGGCTGCAGCATCCCAACTTTCTCCAGTATGGATGAGGCTTCCAGCACAGCCTTTTTGCCCAGATTCAAGCTGATATATTTTACATTTTAGATTTACATTTCTTCACCTCATTTTTTCATTTTCATTGAGGAAAAAGGCAGTCATTTTAGCTGCTCCATTTCTTCTGCTTAGTCCCTCTTGGTGCATATGTAAGATACACCAACATGGCTTAACTGGAAAGTTATCCAAGATTTCACAAATGTCATAATACAGATTTTTATAACTCCAACCTACTCCAACCTACAGAAATATGTTACACTAAAGCAGAACCGAGCCACTGAATCTTGGCAAATAGCTAAAAGATGATGAATAAAGCAATAAAGTACAGAAATAGTGTAGATTACTGATTATTTTTTCTTTTATCTTAGTCTAGAAGATAAAGTACTTAAAAAATAATATTTTATACAAGACTGAATAGTTAATAATACCTGAGTTTTGACCAGAACAGATTTGGTAACAGAAGTATAAATTAGTTCAAGGATTAAAAAGAAAAAGCATTTTTCTCTTGCCGAAGTATCCTGTTAAAAATACTCTAAAATAACACATAATATTCATTTAGATGCAGGTGCAGGAATTTGAGGCATGGCTGGATTCTTGAAGTGAAAGGGAAAACTTAGAAAAAAAATGAAGCCAAAACACAGCAGCTTTCTCACACTCAGTGAGAGGATCAGCTTTCTCCCTAAATAAATCTCCAACAGAATTGTGCTGGGGTGGGAGCTCAGCTCTTTGCTGCACGAGGTGTCTGTGGTGACAAACCAGGGGACAACAGAGCTCATTCTTTGGTGAAATAGAACCCAGGCCCTGGCAGAAGAAAGCAAAGCAGCCTCAGCTCCTGAGGTGGCCCCTCCTTGGTCCCAGCACGTTCCAGGGCAGGATTTTCTCTCAGGAAGAGCATCTCTTCCAAAATAAAAGTGTTTGGAATAAAACAGTGTTTGCAACTGAGCTGCAGTACCTATCTTATCCCCATCTTTCCCTCCCACTGATATATTTTACTTAAACCTTTTTATTTTTCAAGCCATCACCATAAGCATCACGCTGAAGATTTTCCATAAAATCAGCCGTGGTGCAGGTTGCCTGGAAAAGGAATTGCTCAGGTTCATGTGTAAGCTCCAAAATATCTCCCAAGTTCAGAAATCCTTTTTATAACTTGGGAATTTACTAAGACTGGACCAGACAGCCTACTTGATAGTAAGATTATTTTACAGCCTCAGGAGGAGAAATCAAAGAATTCCTTTTTAAGAGATGCAAAGGAGAAAAATGGCATTTGGTCAGATCCAAGGAAGGGACAGAGCTGCAGCAGGCAGCCCTAAGAATCCATGCACAGCTGGAACTTTACCAAAATAGCTCCTGCAAAATGCCCCTTCCAGCACTGCTGTGATGCCAGGACAGCAGTGAAAAAATCACTGACACCACTGAAGGCAACCTTTGACTCAGCCCTAAACATACAGCTCTTTATTTCCCTTCTGCCCTCCATTATTATGTATTTCTAGTGATGATGCTAGATAAATCAAAGGAAAAAATCAGCATATAAACCAATCAGTGACTGACTTTTTTGTCCTGCTTCTGCTTAAAACACATTTTGTTGCTCCTTACCTGCTGGCGATACATGGAGAATTCACTATCAGCTGGCTCATACTTGATCATCCTTTTCTCAATAAGCTGATTCATTTCTGCATTCACTTCATCTCTCTGCAAGACAGAGTGCAAAACTCAGGAAACAGAGCTTGGTGTCTTTGTCTTCTCCAAGAATTAAATGCTTTGCGACCCAGATTTACAATGCAGCCAGTTCCTTTTTTTAAAACAGAGAAACAGACCCAAAAAGCTCTGTGAGTCATTAAGCATTGGCCAGGAAGAGGCTGGTTTTGGATTTCCAGTTCTGTGCCTTTATGATAAGGCAGAACCATGATGCTGGCCCTGAAAATGAACTGGTGCATGTGGAGAGAAATTGCAGTGAGTTGTTAACAGAAAAAAGAAATTGCCACATACTGAGTGAAAAAAGTAATTTTATTGACAGGAAATAAAATTCCCTTTCGTTCAATCATTTAACTGAAGTTCAAAGGGAAGCAAATAAAGATTAAGTGAAAAAGATTTCATCAACACTTTGTGGAGTCACAGACCATCATATTCCAGGTCTGTGGTGCCTTCTCCTCCTGCCACAAGATGCACTTGGTTGTCCTTAGTCCCAAACTGCTGAGCTTCATCCCAGCCAAAGTTCCTGGAGCTCTCAGAGTGCAGATTCCAGTTTTCCCAGTGCACTGGGACTCCCACCAGCCATGGAAACCACATCAACCTTCCTTTAATTCCTGCTGCTAAGGGAGCAGGGTGAAGGTGCTGCAATGCCAGGGAGTCAGACCAGAACACAGGGACAGGGCTGGGCATCACCCTGGGAGCTCTGGGAGCAACGTCCATGTGCTTGGAAAAATGAGAATCTCAAATAAATTGCTCAATAGGACTAAAAATACTCCAACACCTGGAAAAAAAAACCCAACTCTCCTGTGGATTCTGTTCTATTTGTGGTAGAACAGGCTTGAATTTGAAAATAGCATAAGAATTCCCTTCTGTGAATAAATTCCTGGGTTTTATATTAGAAAATGCATGGTGGAAACATGCTTGGTGCATGGTGCCTTTTTAAGGCACTGAGATAATAAAAAGCCAACTTAAAAAAAAAAAGCTGCCTAAGGCCATGCTGTGATAACAGCCAAGTGTATGACATGTTTTTATTATCTTTCAAGAAGAAGATACTTCCAAAATATAACAAACCAAAGGTTACATCATGAAGAAAGAGGAAAAAATTTAAAAGCTTTTTAAAATATTGCAATAAACCCAACAACACTCTTGGAAAAGAAATGTGCAAAACAGGGTTCCAAGCATGCCTGAAAGACATAACTGCAGCCACAAATATTGTTTTGATTAGAGGAACTAATCTAGGAAAGCAGAGGCTGAATCACGGAGCTGGTTTATTATTTCAGCCCTAATCTGCCATTTATTAATGCTGTCATCCCTTAAGATGGATACTCTGCTTCCTCATTATCTCCATTTCATGGCAAAGCCTGAGTTGGAAATCCCAGGGGTATTAAACATCAGCTGGTAAGAGAAGACATTTAGGATGTAGAATTACACTTCTTCCCTCTAACATTGGTGTAAATATTCATCATTATCATCAATAGAAATACTTCTAATTAGCATTCCTCTAAATTCTTCTAGGACATAATATTTGGTATTTAATCTTTTATTTAGGATTATGCAAATAGGAAAACTTCATTGAGTTAATATAGAAATGTACTTCTGTGGCAACAAACCCCTCTGCACGTTCTGGATATATCTGACAAATGAGGGTTTTTCTAAGACTATTTGCTTTTAGCTTCTGAAAAAGCCTGCAAAGGTAAATCAAGTATTTGATGCCCAAATTTTCTTTGGTATTAAAAACTAAACCAAACAATGCAAGGCTCTTCCAAACACTGAGGAGTTCTGAGCCATTGCCCATGGGTGAAGGCATCACCTTGTGAGGATACATCCCTCAGGGAATGCTGCTCCCTCCAAGAGCTCTGGATGTGCTGGGATCAACCCCCTCCAGGCAGGGAGACTTTCAAACAAGTGAAATCTGAAGAAAAATCAGCCCTTGAGTGCTGAACTAACACCATTTCCTCAATAGCACCTAAGGATGTGTTTGGGTTTGGGGTTTGGTTTGGGGTTGGTTTGTTCCTGTCCCTTCTGTGGGTATTTAAAAAAAACTTCTCAGGGTTTGCACGTAGTGACTGAGACACCTTTGGGTTTACAGCTGCAGGGATGTTCCTTTGGGAAGGAAACATTTTCTCTGGGATATGAAGCAGGGATTAGAACATTGCAGAGTCCAGGAAGCTCAGAGCATGCTAGAGAACACAAATGAAGTGACCTTGGTCCCTCACCTCACTTTCCAGGGCACTGAGATCAGCTTGAGTCATGGCTGGCTCTGCCACCACCTTTTGTAAGAAATGCACTGAAGTCTTTTTACTCTCCATCTCTCTGGGTATTTTTTCAGTTACCAGGTAGGAATTGAAATTTATCTCCTCTTCTAGTTTCTTCATTAAACCTTAAAAACAAATTAAATCAGTGAGTGTCTATAAAAGCAATGTAGCAGATAATTAAGTTTGATTTCCCCAACACATTAAAGTATTTAGCAGCTGATTACAATAACAACAGCATAACATTTGAGTCTTCAGTGCTCAGAGAAAGGGGGAGTTACTTGATTTAAATTTTTAATCTGGATCTTAAACAATATAAGAGGATTTATTATGCACCTCTATCTCTAACATGTAACTATCAGCTCCTTGAGAGATTCTTCTCATTAATAACAAGTAAACCCCCTCTCACATGAAACTTCAGCTGAATCAGATACAGAATTCTACACACACCACTGAGATAAACATTGAGCCTTTATCTGTAGAAAAATCTTAATTTGGCCCAGCTCATTGATAGATTTATTACATCCTTGGAGATTCATGCTTCAAATAAAACTTTTTTTTTTTCTGTCTGGCATTTAAAAGGCCTTCAAATGGGCGAAGTTTAATGTATGTCTGCTTTAAGGGTCCTTTACATTGCTGGAACACAGATTGCCTCCCTGTAAAGATTTCTTCTTGAAAGAACAAACAATCTCAGGACACTTTATAGACTGAGAATGCAGAAAATAACAATCCAATAGAAAAATGCAACCCCATTTAGAAGCTTTGCTGGACACCAGCCTGATGCACCTCCACCTTCCCAGGCTTAGGAGGACTTGGCTCTTTCCAGGCAGAGTAATTCAGGCTCCTTAACAGATCATTTATAAATAAACCCAAGTACGTGCAGATAAGAACAATTCACAGATAGAAAAATACAACAGAATAAAAGGAAACATTTATTTAAATTACACTGCACAGCCTCCACTGAACAGGCAGTTCAGTGCAATAATTCCTCAGAGACAGCTGTGCCAAGGACTACAAGACTTGGAAGCTGCATGTCAGAGGAGAGTGGGAATGGGTATTTTAGAGTATTTTTCATGATCTAGGTGATCCAGGGTTCCTTTTCCTTTTCAAACAACTTGCTAGGGGTTGGGATTTTGGTTCTTCTCCTTATTAGGGAGAAGATGGAATTGTGATGAAACGCCAAGGAAAACACAAAGTTCACAATCTCCATCTCTTTCATTTGCTGCACAGGCAGAGAGAAGTTGAGCACAGAGATACAAAAGTGCAGCTGATGCTGCTGAAACAGAAATGGAAAAGGATGGAGATGAAAACAGCTTTTGGTTCTCAGGCTAAGAAGCCTGACTGCCAAAGGGAAAGGTCAGAACAAAGTGAAAGAGCCCAGGAAAAGGGGGCCCCTGTTTTTCTGCTGCTATTTACCTCTAAATCAGTGTCCTGAGAGCTCCTCCTGAGCCCTGCTCCCAGCCCACTCTGGCAGGAAAGCTGCCAGAAGGGAAATAAGCCATCAGCTCTTGAGAAAACCTCAAGAACTGGGAGAAAAAACAGGCCCTGGGGAAAGCAGAGCTGCCAACGGAGTCAACACAAACAGAAAATGAGTGGGAATTCCTCTTTCCCAGTTTGCTGATTGCTGTGTTTATGGAAAGCAACACCACCACAGGACCTTCTCCCCTTGGTGGAGGGGCCCTTGATGAAAACAAACAGCCCCCAGACCGGGTTTGGCTGGGGGAGTGGAGTTACTCTGCCTGTGGAACAGCCTGGGAAACACGCTGGGACTTACTGGGAGAGACTTCCCCTTCTTTCCTCCAGAACTCAATTCCAACCTTCCTCAGCCCACGACAGAGCTGGCCAGGAGGGACCACATTTTAATGTCTCACTAGAAATCTGCCACCTCTGCAAATGCAGTAAAGCTGCTTCCCACGTACCCTGGGAGCTGAATTATCACCTCAGAACTGACTGGAGCACCACTGCCAATCTGATATTTATAACCAAGGTCTGTGGAAATCAATGTGATATCAACAACATTATTCTGATTTGAAATATTAATATTTTAATTAAATCAATTTCTTGAGGTCTTTAGCAGCAAAGAAACCTGCATAGATAACCTACACTTCATTTCTTGTGCTACTCCAGTTTCCTGATAAAAATGTACATGCTTAAATGATTTGTTGTAGATGTGACAAGAAGCTTAGCAAAGAACCACAAGAGCAGAGACCTTTTGCCTTCGTGGGCCATACCCTTGATCACAATCTGATTTATTTCTCAAATAACCTCAGAGCAGCTACCAAGTCCTGTTACCCCCTGAGTGGTTCTCTGTTGTGCTGAGCCCTTTGAACAACAAAACAAGTTAAAACTGATTTCTTGATGGGGAAAGACATGATGTCAACATCCCTCATGAGTAATATAATTTCTTTCCTGAATACACTGGATATATTTTTCCTCCTATACAACTCAACACACGGAGAAGTAACTACCTAAGAGCTGCTTTTGCTGCATAACAGAACCTTAAAAACCAAAACACAGGACAGCTCCTGGCTGGGGTTTTTTTTCAGGTCAAAACATTCTTTTGCAAATTCCCAGGCTAGAGAGGAAAAAAGGCCAGCATACTTCAGATCTTTCCATTACACATATAAATTCTGTTTTTAATGTTTCAACATTGACTTATGGTTACAAAATCTACACACGTAAGCAGCACAGAAATCTGGCTCTGTGCCCTCAGGTTATTTTAGCAAGCTTCTGCCAACCACGTATTTACATGTGGAGAGCTATTCAGAGCAACTCCTCATGTTTTCCATTCAGATTTTTTTATTATTATTATAAAGAGAGGGATGGGAGAAAGAGTTTATTCGTGCTTGTTCAGTCATGTAGAAGAGAGGCAATTTTCTCTGCATAATTCTGTTAATGGAGCTAAAATTTGATTAACCTTGTGCTCAGAATCCCACTGCCTTTCCCTTCACAGGCTGCCAGCTGGGCATCCTGGACCAGAAGCATTTGCAACAGGAACTCAGTTTTTAAAAGGGAGGGAAAAGAGAGAGGGACACTCATTTCATAAGTGACTCTCTGCCAACAATTTGTTTAATATCACATGGGAAGGCCATGACCAAGTCTAGAACAGAGTTCCAGCATCAAATCCTTCCCTTTCTGCAGCCACAAAGAGAGGGCAGAAATTATTTCCTCCACAGCCTCCAAGAACTCCTCTTCCACTTTCCCTCTCTTAAACAGAGACCTGGGACATGCAAACACTGGCAGATCAATCATCCCTTCCCTATCCTTGAAAAACCAAAAAACTTCCTGAATTTGCCATTCTGAGTTCTGCTTTCTGTGTTTATAATTATTCTGAGAGCTCTTTGGAACCTCTCTGACCTTCCAGTGCTCTTCTTGAACGTTGGATTGGCCCAGGGCTGCAGGGCTGGATGTGCCAGAGCCAAACCCAGAGGCACAGAAACTCTCCTCTGGCATTTTGTCCCAGAAATAAAAGCAGGGAAGGCACCTCAGCTATGGCAGTGGGAGCTCCAGCTCTCCCATTCTGACCCACAAATTCTCCTCAGACACTTCTTAGGAAAGAGCCCCACGTGCCATAAATGCATTGCACATACATTATTCCTGGAGGAATACCCTGGAATTTGGCTATTCCTTAAAAAAAATACTCTTGGCAAGGGCTTGGCTTCCCCAGGGATTATGGGCACTTGGAATCAACTCTCTCCTCATTATTCAGCCATTTCCCCTTTTTTATTTCACCAGTGATCATTTGCTGTTTTCTTTCAGGAATCTGGTGTAAATACTAAACAAAAGAAAGCCAAACACCCATTCCATTTCTTTAAACCTTCCACTAAACTCCTTTTAATCCTTTTAACAGAATAACATTGAATTTTTGCTGCCTTGTTTGTTCAAAATGGAGTAGAAGTGTTAATGAACTTTAAAAAATCAACTATAGCAACACCACCAATCTCACCAACCAGACCTGAATTCTCATCACAGATATCAAATTATCTTAAAAGCTCTTTACCATTGACAGTGACTTTATAATGAATAAAATCATTTGAAGATGAAATAAAGTTCCACCTAAGCCAGTCTCCTTTACCAAATACTTCTATAACTTTAATTGCAGTGTGTTCTGCAATGTTGAAGGAGATCATTTAAACTTGAAATTTTAGGAAAAGATCAGTGTGTGAAGAGAAAAATATTAATTTTTTATACCAAATGGAATATTTAAGTAATAGGTTCCTAAATTTCTGGTTTTCATCAAGAATAAAATTAAATAGGCATCTCTACAAAGCAATTCCTCTTTGACAAATAACTTCGAAGTTCTCAGTGTTCTAAATCTATTTCTACATATTAACTTACTGAAGTTTATAAATTACACATTTTACTGTTCATCAACAAATTATTTTAACACATTTTTCAGGTCAATATTTTGAAGCTACTCATCCACTTCTTCATATTTCTGCCAAAAAAGTAACCAGTAACATCCTGTAAAATGGACAGAGCCCAAGATTTCAGTGATTTGGTTTTTCCTTCATGTGACCAATTTCTGTTTGTGCAGCAGAGACTCTCAATCTTGCACAGTAAGTGTGAGCTGGGTTGTGGTTATGCAGACCAGAAGCCAGTGTTAATAAAAATAAAATAAACACCACAAAATCCCCTCCAGAATAAGAAAATTTACGTTACTTAGTGCTAGCAGCAGCAAATCCCTCTCTAGTTAAGCAATCTCCTGAGCAGTACTGAGGTTATTGAACAGGGAAGGGGTTCTGTGAACCAGCAGCAACACTTGCAGCTGGTTTGTAGCAGCTCATCACAATCAATGATACAACACAAAGACTTCCTGAGGTTTCTAAGAGTTAAATATGAAGTTTCTAAGAGTTAAAATCCTCCCAACCATGAGGCATATTCTCCTGGCACAGCTCAGGCAGGCTGATGCTAATTGCATGCTAATGATCCTCATGAATATGAGCTCGTTGCATTCCTTACAGAGTTCCTTTACACTTCTTTAAATACAAAATTAATTATAAAGTGAAGTAATCAAATCCATAAGACAAACAACAAAGCTTCTGCTCATTAGCTACAACTCTGAACATTTCATCTTGTTTAAGAAGGAAAAACACCTGAAGTCTTGAAAATGCAAGAAGTTTCCTGTAAAGGGAAGGCTCAGAGCTCCAGTGAAAATCCAGCTGTTGCACTGTCAGCAGACAGGGCTGCAGTGAGGCAGCTGAGGGACCAAACTGCAGCCAGAGGGAATCTTCAAAATGAAAGAAATTGTGCAACCTTGTAGACCAACAAAGCTTTTAAAATAAATGGAACCTATTCAGTGCACTGTGGTCACCTAATTTCAATTATTAAAAAAAGCCCACAGTTGGCATTCTGTAATTGCTGCTACAGGCAGTGCCTTTGTAACTGGGGAAAGCAATTACAAAGCTGAGTCCTGAGGTCTTTGTTTGGGCAAAATTTCAACACAAGTTTTCTTAAGTAATGACTCCAAGCTTTGATTGGGAACATCTAAATACTTTTTGTTTTTTCCTCTGCAAGCAGGACTCGAGATAAGGAAATTAAATATGTTAACTTTATTTTCATCTCAGTGACTAAATGACATATTTACTGGCTTTTTATTATGTTACCTTTGCTTCTGTGAACTGAACCCATCGAGTTTCCATTGGCCTTAAAAAAACCCAGGAACTGAAATAGAATTGTTGACACAGCTTTGCTGTATAAACTCCCTGATAGCTACTGCAAAAAAGGAACAGTTATAAAATCTACTGCAAGTCCCTGTGAGATGGTTCAGATACTCCTGTAGTTCCACTTGTGGCAGATGAGAATCATTAAAAAATCAAAGTAAAATTATAAAGTAATAACAATGCTACGAGGTGGTGACTGAGAAAAATCCTTTAACTCAGAAGAGCTGCCAAAGCATTGTGTGATGCAACTGAAATAATAAATGTTCTTTAAAGAGTAGGACAATGACTTGGTTTACTAAACTTAAATTGAGAAGTAGTCAGATTCTATCAATTTGGAAGTAATTTATACAGCATTCTGTGGCATGTTTAGCACCACATTAACCTAGGATGCAACAGGAAAAACCCTACTCACTTTCTGGTTTGGAATCTGCCACCACTTGCTGCATCTCCTTCAGCTGGACCTGGGCTCTCTGCAGCCTCTGCTCCACGTGGAACAACTTTGGAGAGACCATGGGACACACACAGGGTCATTCCTTGGAAAGCCACGTGCAAACAACGAAACCAACAGAGCCCCAAAAGAACCCCAAACACAAAACATGGCAGCTCTAACATCTGGTGATTTTCTGTTTCACAAGGGAATGTGCCAGAGCAAATTTTCAACACTTGGCCTGGGTTTACTTGACATTCCCTCCTGTTAATTGAGAAGAGTGATATTTTCTCTGATGGTAGAAATTCATCCAAAATTATGAGTGGCTTGAGCATTACAACAACAAAAGGCAGTGGGAATCAGGATTGCAGCAGATCACTCTCCTGATCCTGCAATGCAGCTGAGTTGTCACAGCAATGCACTGTCCATCCCAGGAGCAGTCTGGAAGGCTTCCTGCCAAACAAGCCCCAGCTGATTTGCATTTCTGTGACTTAGAGAGATCTTTAGTAAGAACTGCAATTAACTGGACATCACATCCATTTCAGTCGTGATCTTACTCAGGCTCAAGCAAAGACCAGCAGCTTGAGAGGCCACTGATTCCCACTGATCCCACATTCAAAGGCTGCAGTGTAAGAAATTTGAGGATTCCCATTTTAATAGAGTTGAAATTCAGGTCACAGAATTTGGTGAGACAGTGTAACAAAATGGCACTGGGTTCTGTTGAAGTATCTTGTTTTGACAACACAGGACAAGAATAAAACCCACCCTTACACACCTGGATTTCACAGCTGCTCCCAGGGCTTCTCAGGACATCATTTTTCCCAAATTGAGGGGCCTAAATCCCTGAATACATATTGCCCCCACCCAGGAAAGAGATGAGGTACTTGCTGTGTTGCTCAGCCCCTGAAATCTTTGTGCAGATCACAGAGATAAAAACCAAAGCAAGGAAACATTTGCTCACTACCACAATTACGAAGAGCTCCCTTTGGGTGCTCCAGCAGTAAGTCATGGAACATTTCCTGGGAATGCTAAAGGATGATGTCAGTGGAGCTGAGGCAGCCAAGTACCTTCACTGTGGTGTTCAAAACTTGCAGGGTCAAGCCTCCTCCCTTAAAATGTACATAGATCTTTTAAATGGCATTTAATTTTCTGGCGTTGGGAGAAACTCTCCCAACTACTGTTGTTCCTGATGTATTTTAAAAATGCACCATTCCCAAACAAACAACTCTTTATTTTAACAGGTTATGCCAGTACCTGACTTTTCTGTTCTTGTTTCTGTTGAGCCAGAGATTCTTCTCTCTCTCTCTCTAAGCGAAGCTGTCCTGCTATTTCGAGCATCCGTTGATGATTTTGTACTGTCTCCACCTACAGCAAGCAGATAAATAGTGCATGTTGCTGTCAGATAGCTGAGAAATACATTCAAGAGATCATATGTCTCACAAGCCCACTTAGCACTTCCCTTCCATACACGTTACTACTCAGAAATGACAGCGCAGTACTGGACTCGAGATTCTTAAAAGCTCTGGATCAACGCCTGGGGAGATTCCCTGTAGGTCAATTAGTTACTTGATTCCTTCCTAGACATACAGTGTGTTTATCTTAATCCTTGTTTGCATTCCAAAATTGGAGTTGCAGGCCAAGGATTATGACATTGAAATGTAGGAGTGTTACTTCTCTTATTACCCTTTTCTTAAGACGCTCTACTCTTTTGGCCAGTTGATCTTTCTCCTCTTCCATTGCACTGATGTCCTAAAAAGCAGGAAAAACAGATAAAGAAACATTAATTTGTTTCCCATGTATATTGGACTGGACTAAATTCTCTTCAAATCAATATGAGAATCAGAATTCTTCCCTGAATACACGGAGGTGGTTATAATTTTATTGATCTATGATCAAACATCCAGGATTCCAATCTCTCTCCTCTCTTACTTCCCCCACAGTTCCCACTCTCTTTATGCTAATATTCTTCATCTGCATCCTTGACTATTAATGTGAACATTTAAAATAAAAGCAGGTGGATTTCTCTAAAATAAAAACAAACAAACAGAAACCAAGGAACGAATCAGCATGAATTCAACATCTGATGCAGTCTGACATATGTTCTTAATGTCACCAGCATTACCCACTTCCTGGCAGACCAATTTGCATCAAGTTGCTTAGGAGTGATGTCTGCTGCCACTTTTTGTATTAAAATTGTCTTAAAAGAAACACTTTATAGTGCTGAAGCATGTATCTGATTATTATTCTTCTCCTTTATTCCTATTTTACAACAGCAGGGCTCCACAGATTGATAGTTATGAGAGAAGGGAAAACGAATTCTCCAAATGTAGGCCTTATCTCAACATTTGCTTGGCTTGTCTGTCCACTGGAAAGCTGTACACAAGCTTAATTATTTTGCTGAAACAGAGCAAATATCTCTACTTAACACTTGAGCCACGTGGGTTCATCATTTCTGTTGATTTAAGCTCTTAATTCATTCAACACCCTCTGGAATTATTAGCTGCTATCAGGAAAGCAAAAGGCTCTGTATCAGTCTGCATTCAGAGGAAATGGAGTTCTAATATTTGGAAATCATGCTGCACAGAGTCTTGGCAGCCTCTTTCCACAATCTGCTCCAGAGAGCTCAGCTCTAAACACGAGTGAGGGCTCTGTGTGTGCCAACAGGGAGCAGAGTCAAGAGGCATCTGCAGTGCCCACCAGCTCTGGCCTCTACAGCTTCCACACTGTCCACAAAGCCAAAACACATGGAACTGACATGCAAAAAAACCAGCTAAATAAAAAAGCATGGAGTTTGTTTACCCTTCTTATTTCTGCAGTTGATAAACCAGATATTTTGAGCTGCTCGTGCTCCTTATGTAGGTTTTTAAATGCTTCCATGAGTTCTTCATACTGTGAAATGAAATGAAAATTGTGCAGAATGAGCTCTGTGTCTAAGGATTTTCAGATCAACACACTGTTTCACTACTAAGACAGTAAATGTAGACACAGAAATATGGTGGGAACAAGATAAAAAGGCATTTTCTCATCGCAAAAGCCTGTCAACTTATAAAGCAGAAATAAAAAAATCACAGTGCATTATGTTCCATTTGAAGGGACAATCATAACTTCTCAATTTCCTCAGTATTTTCACCTTTTGTAATACACAGAGTATTTGCAAAACAGGTATAGGATGTCACCTGATCGGGACAAATTAACAAATTACTGTCTCTTACTATACACCTGTGTCCACCACACACAGAAATGCATCAGCCCCAAAAGGAGGAGTTTGCACTTTTGATGGAAGCAGTGGGGCCTGAGATTCCAGAGTGGCCCAGGAGCAGAGCTGAGTGAACATGTGAGAAATGGCTGTGCCACGTTGCATAACCCTCAGAACATCCCAGAGATTGACAGATGCAGCTCAGCACTCAGAGACAAGGAGACAGTGTGCTACTTCCACACCAGTACTTTGCCCACCAGGAATCTTCAACTGAGAGGCAGTGTGAAAGTCTGTGTGGGTAGAGAAATAACAGGGGACAGCAAGAGTTTAGAAATATGGAGAGGAAATAAATTTAGATTCAACTGGGAGAAACGAGAGCTGAGGTATAAGGGAAGATAATCTCCACAGAAACAGCCCTTCAATGAGATGGAAAAATCTAAAAGGAGACAATCAAGTCATTTTTTACTTCCTGGAAAGAGCAGTTGATATGAAAGGTGAATAGCAAATGGCAGCAGCAAAGGCCAGTCCAAACAAAGGCATCAGAGCCCTGAGCAGTGAAGCAGCAACTCCATTCTATAAAACCCTGGGGAAGCAGCATCCAGAGCACTCTGCTCAGTTCTGGCTGATTCAGTGTCAAGCACACACTGACAAGCTGGAAGGAATTCAAAATTAGCAATAAAATGGCTAAGGAGGAGAAGATTAAATCATAAAGAGCTGGATTAAGTGGCAAATAAAGGTGTGACAAGGAATGCACAGGCTGGAGGAGGAGGAACAAGTTACAAAAAGCAGGAGTAAAACCCAACTGGCTTCCATGGCACCCCTTATGGACTCTGGAAATCCTTTAACAAAAATGAAAATGAGCAGGGGGTCTCTGAGAAACTGCATTCCCACTGCTGGTGTCCAAGAGTTTTCCTTTGTCTATCTCTACCTCTGTCAACAGAGGAGCTCCATAAGATTTTTCCCCATTGGAACATGAAATTTTCAAGGCCAATGGCAGAATTCAAACAAGGCAGAGCAGACTTTGATGGATCAATAACAAAAAAATGTTCTCCCTTTTCCCTTTGGGTGCCCCACATGCACCTGAAATAAGGGTGCATAAGTCAAATAACTCAAATCACCAAAAAAAACACCCAGGTTCCTCTATGGAAAGAGAGAATTTTAGCACCTGGGAGCAAATCCCTGAAGCCTGAACAATGAGATTAATGCCTGAAGTTGCTTTTTTCTTAAATTATATATCACAGGCAATCCAATGTCTGAATCACAGCAGGGAAGGTGGCAAGTTTGCTGAGTATCCTCTATGAGTAATTTACAAAAGTTTGTTTTTGCTTGATTCTACACACCCATAAAACTTAACTGTGTTATAAAAGGTGTCCAAACTTTTATTTTTGAAATTTCCCTTAAAAGCCACCATTGCAAGAGTGTATCAAAAATAATTCAGGCTAATTGTTTAATTCATTAGTATCTAAATATTTGCACTGTCATGTTATATTGCAGTAAGGTATTCTATTACCCCAGCTCCTGTTTTGAATTAATCAGCAGGGTATTAATTTAATAAGATGGTTCTATTACTGTAGTCCCAAAAAGGAACACATCTTACGTAATGGAAATTATGGAGGTGGATATTTATACACATTAAGACTGTGACATACTGAACAAAACATACAACCTGCATTCCTTTCTCTCTCTGCTGCTTCTGCTGAGTTATTTCAAGGTATAATTCCAATATTGTTAGAGGTAACAAAATAAAAGGTTTAGTCAAGTCTCAGTCAGACTGTTCAGCTTTGCTGGTGCAGAGTTAATAGATCAAGTTGCCTCTTACCAACACTCAAACCCACTGTGGTTTTACAGAACAAAAGGCACAGAAAACTGGAAAAAAATTAAGTAAATATGTATTTCAGATAATAAACCTAAAACTTTGGTTCACTTCAAGTTTTACATTTCAAACCCACTCAGTCTGACTATCTAAAATCAACATTTAATGCTCACAAAAGAAGTGAGAACATAATAAGTAGGAATGTCAGCATGGAGAAAAAGAAATCTTTTCTTTATTCACAAAAAAATAAATGATTAAAGCAAAAGTGAAAAAGGCTCATACAAATATTAGGTATCAAATACAATCCAAGGACTATCATGACTGAAAATACAATCAATGGACAATTAGAAGGCATCAACTTTGAGTCATAACATTTTCTGGACTTGTTTGAAGTGGCAATTTTATAAAGTTAAAAATATCCAGGTCATATTTCATAGAAAAAAATAAAGAAAAACAAACCCAAACCTGTTCAAAAATTAAGAACTCAAAGTCTGTCTAAGCCAACATGGCTCTGAACATTACTTGGCACCCAGTGCTTAATGGGCTTGAGGCCTTTTAATTCAATGCTACTTATTAATACATAATTTCAGGGTTATTGGGAGAAAAGTGATCAAGACATCAACTTTTTATTATGAATCTTTGCTTATCCTTGATTCCAACAAGCTTTTAACATAACTCACTTGGACGTGTATGCCAGCATTAACTCCCTGATTCATTTATCCTCCCTCCCACTGGCACTTTAATTAACGGAAAATGTTGGCATCCATGAGAAATGGTACCTGTTTGTTGAAGTCAGCCACAGTATCATCCTGGAGGAACTCTGCTGGCACTTCCAGTTTCACTAAGAAACGTGCCAGGTAAGCTCTGGTCTTGAGTTCATTGCTCCTCTGAAGAAGCCAGTGTAAGACAGGATGAATTACAGCTTTGCTTCCAGTAACCAGCCCCTGGCGAAAAGCACTCCTGTATGGAACCAACCAGGAGAAAAGGCCAATAAATCTCCAACTAAAGAATGCTGGCTTGCAACAAAAAATCTGCAATGTTTTGACATTCCTTCTCCACTTGCCTAATGATTTTTGTAATGCTGTTAGAAGAGAAAACGCTCATGATGAGGCTTGGGTTTGATTAGGCTGGAAAAAAGAAGGCTGAGGGATTTGCACATCCCAGAACCTGAAGGGAGCACAAAATAGAGATGGAGAGGAACTTTTTACCAGGGGTTTGAGTGCCAGGACAATGGGAATGGCTTCACAGTGACAGAGGGCAGGGCTGGATTAGGTATTAGGAAGCAATTCTTCCCTGTGAGGGTGGTGAGGACCTGGCACAGGGTGCCCAGAGAAGCTGTGGCTGCCCCCCATCCCTGGAAGTGTCCAAGGCCAGGCTGGATGGAGCTCTCAGCAACCTGGGATAGTGAAAGGTGTCCCTGCCCACGGCAGGGGGTTGGAACAGGTGATCTTTAAGGTCCTTCCAATCCAACCCATTCTGAGCTGGAAGTCTGCAGTTCAGGCTCCTGATTCTTCTACCTTGAGTCAGATAAAAACCCCCTAACACACTAAAAGGATAAACCAACAGGGACAACTCCTCGTTTCCTGCTACAGCCTTGGGGGATGCCAGCAGAGCAGGAGGAGGGCAGGATTTGGGATTTGGGATCACCTGGCACAGGTGAGACGGAACCGGGACCGGGACCGGGCAGGGCCGGGCCGCGCCCTCTGCCGGCCAGAGCCGCCACT
>VZTB01015658.1:149454-183037 GCA_013397245.1 Thryothorus ludovicianus | reverse complement strand
CCCACCTGGGACCCCAAAACATCCACAGGACACGGGAACAGCGCCCACCTGGGACCCCAAAACATCCACAGGAACAGCGCCCACCTGGGACCCCAAAACATCCACGGGAACAGCGCCCACCTGGAGCCACACCTGGGATCCCATCCCAGCATCCATGGGGACATTGGAGCTCACCTGAACTAAAGGTCGGTAGCATAAAAGCTAAAAAAAGAGGTTTTAACAGGATTTGTTAGGCAAAAAGGTACTCACAGGTCTGCCACAGTCCCTGGAGGTTTGTATTTGAGGATTCCAAGGAGATTCAGCATTCTTTTAGCTGTTTGTTCTGGCAGCTCCTCTCTAATGTCGACAGCGTGCTAAATGGGTTTTGAAATTCAATAAGTAATTATTGTTTATTATTATTCATATAGTAAAGAATATTGTAACTATTATAAAACAAACGATTTAATAATTACTAATAAGGATAAGACTACATTATTTACGATAATCAATTATATTATTAATATTTTTACAAACTTGTTTGTCCAAGTGATGCTAATTATCTGGCAACACTGAAAGAATTGACTTTATTAATTCACCAGATGATAGTGAGATGCTCTGTGCAGAACATCCTTTTAAATCACCAAACTTCAATTCTCTTCTAATGGATTTCCCTGCAACACGAGTATTCAGATCAATTTACTCCAGGAACGCCTTCTCCCTGCCCGCGGGATCTCATCTGTGCAGTCACACTGACCACATCCCCGGGAAGGTGAATATCCCGGCACTCCGAGCTATCCACACCCAGGGGTATGAACGGTGCCTTCTCATCTCACACACACTTCTGGCAGCCTCCAAGGAGTGGGATATAATTTCCATTGCAACAGCACAATCGTGAGGTTCAGTTCCTGATCAGCTCCTGCCCTGGGTGTGTGCAAGACACAGCCTGACTTTGGCTGAACACAACTGTTGGTATAAACCATGATCTGTATCCTTAATTTCACAGGAAAAACATCATCATCAGCCTCTGGGGACAGGGATGCCCCAAGAAACATTTCCTGCTTTGCCAAGAACACTCAGACGTACAGCAGGAAGGATTCTTGCCAGGCACGTTTATTTCCTGGAAGATTCATACAAGCTTCTTTTGGTGAAACAAACACGCCGCAGGATTTTACTGAACCAGACCTAAATAAAAGCAAATTCCAGTGTCAAAGCCACCTCAGGAGCACCTCTGAGCGCCCTCCTTACCTTCGGGTCAATCTCCCCCAGAACATCACTGAGCAGCTGCAGCAGCTGCAGCGGCTCCAGGGAGTCAAACGAGATCAGATTGTAGTTCTTCCTGAAGGGCTCCTGATTGAGCTTCTCAACAATGAACTGCATTTGGTCACCCATGACTGTGTCCCGGGAAAACCTCTGCACAGAACACACACCAGAGGCCGGGGGGAGCGGGGACCGGGTCCGGCCGCCGCTCAGCGCCGGGATCGGGGCAGGCCGGGCCCTGGCGGGGGCTGCGGGATCGGAGGAGCCCGGGCCGGGCCCTGGCGCGGGCGCCGTTACCGCGGGGACGGTTGCCAGGACACGGGCGTGACGTCACTTCCGGCGGTCCCGCCGAGCGGCGCGAACCGGGCCGGGGCCGGGCGGTGAGGGGGGCGTGGTCTGTGCTGAGGGGGGCGTGGCCAATGTTGGCGGGACGCGGGCGCCCCGTGAGGGGGCGTGGCCTGGCCGTGAGGGGGTGCGGCCGAACCGTGAGGGGACCGACAGCGGCACCGCCACCGCGACCGGCCCCGGGCTCTTCTGGCGGATCGTGGATAGCTGCCCTCACAGCCGGCTGCGGCAGCGCGGAGCCCGCAGCTCTGGGAGCTCTCTCGGTGTCCCCACAGCGTGCCCCGGTCGGTCCTTTCCCGCTGGAAAACAGCCCCGTCCTATCCCCTCCCCGCCCGGGAATTGCGGCTGAGGCCGCTGACGGGGCACCGAGGTGGACACGGCACTGGGCAAGTCTCTCGTGGGGCTCCTTCACAGAAAAGTGCGAGGAGTGGCAGAAATAGGTCCGAGATTGAGCCTCTGGAGGATAAACTTGGCTCTGCGGCTCCTTCTGAGGGAGGTTGTTGTCGCATGTGTAGGAGATGTACAAACAGATTGCTGCAGTTACCCAATTAAGATTTCTGGCAGCCTTTGACAGCACAAAGGGATGTCAAGTGTGGCTGATGTACGTGTCAGGTGAATGGTTACTCAATTCCTCTGAAATGGAAAGGGTGCAAAGAGAATCCATGAGCAACAGGAACAGCCAGTCCTGGGCTCAGGCTTCATCTGGGGCAAATGGCAAATTTATATCCTTGAGGCTGAACGTCAGTTGTCAGCGTGCCTCAAAGTAGCAATAACTATGTAGTGCATAAATCTGAAACAAGGATAGAAGCTTCAAAAACACCAAACAATCTGAACCAGACTATAAATTAAAGCCAAACTTGCTCATGGAATCTCTCAGTCTGCAAGTTTGTTCTCGCAGATCCTTCAAAAGCCATGTTTAGGCCTGAAATAGTTGGATTTTGGAGCCTCTCGGCTGTTTCAATTAGGTTCTTGGATAGTCTTAGAATCCCATGTGAGTCCCCAGATGATGGATTAAAATATGCAGTGAGTCATATTAAATTGGTGCCAATTGAAATGCACAGGTTGTAAATCACTGCAGAATTTGACTCAGTAAGTAGCAACCATAAATGTAATACTTTGCAATTCTAAGCACTGCGACTATCTTAGATTAGCTCCTCTTCTCCTTCTGAGAAACAGAAAATGCTTCGTACAATAATGCCATAAAATTTATTGGCCTTCACGGGAAGGCTGAGAAGTGACACTGATTGGTGTCCGAGCTCTTGACTGGTTAAATGAAGGGACAGAAGGGATGGACGGGTGCCTTGTGGCTGGGCATGAGAGCTGTGGCAGAGCCAGGAACATAATCCAAGTCTCCTGACTCCTGGATTTGAACTTTAAAACCAGATCATGTTTCCTTTGTGCTTTCAGTCCATATACTGACCTTTAGGAATCGTATTTACCTACAGGTTCCCAGAAGAGATCTGCTTTCCCTTGTCATGCTTTCCTGGTATCAGTTACTGTTTTCTCTGAGGAGTATTTTGAGCATGTAGAACACAGAGAGAGCAGATGAGAATGGTATTTCTGATGGAGGTGCCTGTGTGTTCTCCATCACTTAATCCTGGAGAAACATTGTTTCTGTAAACACTGACACATCCTTTCTTCCTCAGTGCTGAGGGGAAGGCAGTTCTGGTCAGGGTGGAGAGGGATCTGAACTGGGTGCACTGGGATGTGGCTGCTCTGAGATTTTGCTTTATATTGAGACTATTCCAGTCCTCACACCTTCCCAGAAGGAAAGGACCATTCCCCTCTCCCCAGGTCTCTGTAACATTAAAGAAGAGGAAGGATGAAAACCTTAGATGATGCCAAGATAAGAAGAAAAAGAGATGCTGAGGTGGAAACCCATGAGGTCTGATTATTCTGACTCTGGGAAAGGAGACCTCCATGACCAGACATTGTTAGAACTGGACTGGCTGAACTTGATGTGTTTGAAAGCTCAAGTGACTGAAGGCAGGAGCAAAATCACACATTGGAGCCCAGTGTAGTGAGACTTCCCAGCTTGGTGAAAGTGAGAGAGATTCTGTGTCATCCTTAAAGTTTGATGGTATCATGATCCTTTCTTCCACCAGTTTTGTGCTCTCCATACATGCAGGTCCCTGGCTGCCCCCCTGCTGCTTGGTATTTACAGCCTGAATATTCAAAATTACTGCCTAAAAGGAAAAATCTCAAGGCTTAGCTCAGTGCTTTGACCTCTTTATCACAAGGGAATCTTCACAGACATGAAAGAGATTATAAGATCTCTGTGCAGCCTTGAGTAAATTTTACAGGAAGCAGCTGAGATTTGTTTATACTTAACTTGTCTTAAGTTATCATAGTTTGGGTGATGTGCTATCTGAGTCAAGTCTTACAGACTGGAGCACCAGTGTTCCAGTATATTTGCTGTGTAATTCTGGGGGCATTTTCCACACTCCCAAATTAGTTTGCATGAAGAGTGATACAGATTTTGAAGGGAAGTTTGATGTGAGAGTTGTTATGAGAGTTCAGCCCTACAGTTCCATCCAGTTCTCTGGACAGAATTTCTCTTTTACTTAGCTCGGGAAAGGCTTGTGGAAGCTGCTTTTTGCAAAGACATCCTGCAGAGGTAACTTGTGGAGGAAAGAGAACAGAAATAAACAATCCAGAGCTCTCTGGATCTGCAGGCACAGCTTCACTGCTCCCTCCTGACTTTCTCCTCCCTTTACAGCCCCTGCTGTGCAGATGCTGCTGAGCAAAGCTGTGACAGAGCTCGACCACAGAGAGCAGCAAATCCGAGTGGGACAAAACCTGAGCAAATGAGAATCCTGCTCCCAGCTGAGGAGAGATCCCCTTATATGGGAACATCAAGGACAAGAGGATGAACACATCCAGCTGGGCTGCTGAGCTCAGACCCCAACCAGTTGGAAGATGTTAGTGTGAAAACAAGAGCATTTAGGAAGAGGAGACAATACTTCTGCTCTGCTCAAGCAATCTGAGCCCTCCTGTTTGTTTGTTTCTGTTATTAGCAATATTGTGCTCTGTGTGTGTACACATAGGGCTAGCTGTGTTATATTAAAAATTAATTTTTTTGTGGCTATTCTAGTACCTAAATGCATCCCCAGCCTGTTTCTGGTTCTCACTTGCAGCTGTGGTCTGCTAAAGCCTAAGGAGTGGTCACAGACATCTTAAAAAATTAGGCCTGTTTGTGCAGAATGTGTCTTGTTCCTGTGAGCTGAGGCATTTAAGACAATGCCAACAGCCAAGAAGTCTGTCTGGTTCTGAATGTTTTGTCATGTCTACAGTTGTAAGTGATTTTAAGTACTAAAGGATTGGAAGAAAAACATTAGATCTGTGTTGTAGGGTTTGTATATTTTGTGCCTTTATGAGAGTCTTCTGTTGCATGAGAGAGGACCCTGGTCCTTTAAATCTGGGTCTAATGGATTCTTATCCAAACTTGTGTCTTTCAGACGCTGAGCTGGGATTTACAGGTCGGATGGAGAGCTCTGCACCTCTCCAGCCCCAGCTCCTGTGTGTGCAGTGTCAGTGGTGGCCTCTCACCCCTCCCTGCCCCTGGAGCAGATGCACACAGTTGGCTCAGCTGCAGCTTTGTGTGACTCAGGAGAGGCACAGCCAAGGTATGTGCCATGGACTGGCTCTGCTGAGAGGAGCAGTGACCTCATCACTCCTTTTTGATCCCAGCACCTGATCCAAAATCAGACCAAGACTGGGTAGAATGGTGTCCCAAGCAATATGAGATAAGAAGCTGGAGATCTCTGTGGCCATTGGTGACCCCAGAACCTGCTTTACCACTGCCCTGCACCTTCCCTGGCACTGTGGAGTGGGTGTTGTGTGTGTGTGCCCAGCCCAGAAGAGCATCACACCTTCTTTGCACTGGTGTGAAGTGTTGGGGGTGGAGAATCAGGCCCAGAAGGAGGTTGGCCTGATGCTGGCTTCCATCCATTTAGCTTCAGTTGCCCCAGCATCACTTCAGACTGGCCAAGTCTGGTAGTGCTGAGGAGAGATGATGCCATGGCAGCAAACAAAACCATTGATCTGGTGTTAGACCACCTTGGAAGGGTGGATGTGGCTCCACTCCAAGGTGGGAGTGTGGCATGGGATGTTATTTAACAAGGAAGGGTTGGTTGGGCAGAGTTAACTCAGCTTCCTCTAGAAAACACTCACAGTTTTGTTTTGTTTCTTGTCTGAAAAATCCAAAATAACTCCAGAGATTAGACTCAGGTTTACAGCAGTGTTTCTGAGATTAGAGCCTGCTCTGTAGAGCCTCCTGTTCAAGGTCAGATGAAATGGCGAGTCACCCCTCCAGCACATTCCAAAAACAATAAGATGTTTTAGGAAAGTGCCATAATTGATTGCCTCTAAAGGGCAAATTTTGCTCTGTGCTGCCAAGCAAGGGCTGTTCTCAGTGATAAGTTTGCTGAACAAAGTCTGCTGAGGTTCGTGGAGTTGGGTTCATTCTCCTGGGAGGGCAGCAGGCCAGGACATTGCGCACACTGATCCCAATCACACCAAGGATCAAGTCTGCAGGAAATCCAAGTGGCCTCACTAAGGTTCTGTGCCCACCTTCTGCTACTCAGAGCTGGGTTCCCACTGCCACTTTCCAACAACATTGTTATCCCAAAGCACTGTTCTCCAGGAGGAAAAGGCTGAAGTGCTGTCAAAATAGAGGATATAAATAAAGGAACATTGATCAGTTGCTTTGTATTTCTGTTCTTCAGATTCTATTTTATCTCCACCCAGAAAAGTCTGTTGTTAACCTGAATTGGTGCAAGTGCTTGTGGCTTGTTTTTCAAAGCAAGCCTTTTATATCACTTTTATGTAATGTAGAAAGTATCTTCTGAACATACAGTAGTTTTTCAAACTTGACAGTGCTTTTATGCGTTAGATGAGCTGGGTGACATTCCTGTCAGCTTTAGAACAGAGGTGTCCTTCCTCCTTAACACATTCAATTCATGAGAAAGTAAAAATGTTAGGCCAAGGTTTTTGAAGCAGTCAGCATGAGGCACAAAAATAGCCACTCTGAAAAATTAAAGCCTATGTTTTTTAAGGTCTTTGGAAAAAAAACAACATGGAGAGGACATTAGCATTTGTGACAGAAAAAGTCAGTCTGGGTCCACAGCAACAGAGCATGGGGGGAAGTTTTTGGATGACATCAAGGCCTGTTGCAGATAATTGCTGTTTCCCAAATGGCATCTGAAGGGTCAGGAGGTCACCTCTGTGTCATTTGGGATGGGAAAATAGAAATTCTCTTCTTGTGTACATCAGTTCAAAGCCAAAAGTTGTGAAAGTGAAACAAAGGCAGAGTTTGATCCAGATGATGTGTCTCACTCAAAAATTCTCTCACCTACTTGAAAATGTCCATCTGACTTTTATCTTGGAGTGCATTTTGCTCAAGAATAATGCAAAGAAGCTGACATGTTTTTTTCTAATAGGCTTATTTGTCTTTTCTGTTTTGTCCAGACAGTTGTCTAGCCACTTCTCACAGACTCTGACAGGAGAGGATGATGTTAACAAGTCAGTAAGTACCAGTTAAGGAAATGGCTCACAAAAGCAACAGGATCTGGGATACACCAGAATACACTGTAGCAATGCAAGCAAGCCTTCAGTTAATGTCAGTTCAATATTCAGAATTCAGATTTTCTGCCTGATTTCACATCCTCCTTTAATTTGCTCATATTGTTGAATTAAACTTCTAGCTGAAACACTTGATTTCTCCATCTATCACCAGACCCAGATATGAAACTTCATAAAAAAATTGTGAAGGAAATTACTTCACCCTCAGCCCAAACAATGACAAGCACTGTTGACCCAAGCAAAGGGCTAAATAAGGATTGATGAGGTGTGGCAGGACCATGGTTTGGGTAGTTCCTTCTGCAGCTTCCTCCTATAGAAAGCTGCAACAATCTGAAATGTCAAATTCCCTATCTTACATTTGAGGAGGACAGGTTGAAACTGTCTCTAGGTGGCAAAAAACCCTTGAGTAAGAGCTTGTTTCTTTACAAGAATTCAAACAGGACAATGTGTGCACTATAATGCAGCTGTTAAAAACCTGTCAGGTCAGGGCTTCCCTGTGGAATCCATGGAAAACCTCCCTAAGTGAAAGACATATCTACTTTTTTTTTTTTTTTCATGTTGAAAGAAAGGTACATTGACAACATCATGACATTTTAAGTTCCTAGGCACTTATAGATCCCACGTATGTAAACCAGCTCTTTCCCTCACAGCCATACTGTTAACACTCATTATAATACTCAAATAATTGTCTTTACCAAGCTGCCCTGCTGTATGATCCTGCAGGGAAGGCATAGCCCCAGTTTGTACCATCATGCAGCTGCCATAGAAACAGCTTTAGGTGTCACAGGCTCATCTTGAATTCACTGGAGACATTTGGCTCATTAATTCAAGTGTCAAGGAAAATGCATCAACGTAAGAGAGCTTTAATCAGGGACTGAAATAATAAAAAAACCCCAGTTTCCTGATGTGGGATTTTCTTCTGCAAAGAAAGGAGATGTGGAAATTCTCTGTGAGTTCATTTATCACATTGAGGTTCCTTCCACTTCCCTGTGGGGTAGATTGGTTGTCTGTGCTTTGTGCTGCAGGCTGGTGTTTGGGGTTTCTCCTCAGACCAAAAAAAAATCTCTTCATCCTCTCTACATAGACCATGAAAACTTCAGTGCTGGCCATCTCAAACAGTGAGATAAGAAAACTCTGGGAGAAAGACTCCATGGAACAGTGCTCCTGTGACCTAGAGTAGGATGGAAGGGCCTCACAGCCATCTTTTGTTGTAACCTCATGATTGTACAATACCCAAGATAAAACTGTTCTACTTCTAGTCTGTAGCAGCCAAAGAATGAAAAAAAACCAAACCTATAAACTATTTTATTTCAACTGAAATTATGGAATTGATACTCCAAGGAAGCGAATTGTAATGAAGTTTAGTTCCTCTCAGCCAGCTTTGAAATATATGCATAAGAAACTAGGTCAATTAGCACTTTCATTAGCTCATTTACAAGCCCATATGTATAAAATATAAGATGCATATAAGTTTCTACATTTATATCTCATCTTCTCCCTAATTTGGGGGTTTCTGCAGAAACAGAGCAGTTTTTCCACTGCCAGGTCTCCCTCCAGTGCCCACAATGCCTCCTACAGCTCCTTCTGCTGAGCTCTTTCAGCACTTGAGAGCCAATTCCATCCCCTTCTCATGTGGACAGAGTTATGATCTGAAAAAGGCTTTGTCCAACAACAGGAAGGCTGTAATTGTTCATACAGTATCCGGGAAAGATATGCATGAGCTTCCTGAGTTAATGAAATCCTAAAGGGTTTGTTATAAAGCTTCAGTGACTGCCAGTCATTTTGAAATGTCACCCTGTGTAGGCTCCTGCTGGGATGTTACAGAGGGAGTTTTGCTTTCAGTTACATTGCACAGTTGAACATTCTGCCTCCTTCCCCAACCTTCCTCTAACAGGCCAGGAGTGGGTTACTACAGACACCAGAAATAATGGATGAGAGGTTTGGTCTAGACCTCTGATGTATAAAGTTCCATTGGTAAGAAGGAGAAATGGAAGAACCACTAAAAGGCAAAGCTGAGTTTATTTTCTACCAGGGCAATACCAAGGTCAGAGCCCAGGAAGCTCTGCCATGTGGCTGAGATACTGAGGTAGCAATGTGGGGCTTTGGTTACACCCATGATTGTCTTCTTTGACCAAAGGTAAATCTCATAATGCCTCCTTTTCCTTCCTGTTAGTTATGGCAGGAGCTGAACAATTGCATGTTGGCAGGAAAGTTCTTTTATTTTGGGTTGTTCATTTCTGCCCGAGGCAGGGCACTGCTGTTGGATTATCTGGCTGAAGGACTTGTGTTTGTAACACTTTTTTCAGAAGAGCTTTGGATCAGGTTCCAGATGCTCCACAGTGGATGATGATCAACAGTTTCCCTTTATAGGTTCATTAATGTTTAGTTATTTAATAATTAACACACATAATTAATGTCTTGAGTGTTATACACTGAAACTGTGCAGTGACTTTCCTGCCAGGTAGCATCCACAAAGGTTGATTTGGTTTGCAATTAAGTCTCATTCTTACCTTGGTTTAGAAGACAGGAGTCCCTCATGGAAGCTGCACATCATCCAGCTAATGTGCTGCTTGTCACCACAGATCTCTGGTGCAGAGGCACTGCTCAAAATACAATGATAGGAAAAATATTTCCTGCTTAGGAGCACTGTCCTTTACAAGGATGACTGCTTGGAAGATTGGGTTTCCCCCTTGGAATGGCTGTCATGATGGAAATTCAAGTACTCCTGATCCTTACCCTTTTAGTAGCTGTGCAGCTCTGGTGTAAATGACCACGTGGCTGTGGGGACCAGCAGTAGAACTGCCAATTCATGGGGCAGAAACCAGCAGCTGTCAAATGATGTAAATTCTCACTGCTATTCTATAGCAAGATTTATATCAGAAGCCTCCTGTTCACATTTCAGCTGTAATTAGAAACTTGGTTTAGGCTTGGCCCACACAAACAAGTGCAATAAAGAGAGAACAATTGATACCCAAAACTAAGAAAACCACCCATATTTTTCTTGCTCTCCTGAGCCACCTAACTCCCTGTTATTCTTAGCAACATATTCCTCCCACTGACAGCCTCCCAGGTAATAGTACAGTGGCATAACTAACTGATGTATTTAAGTAAAAGAAGTTAGTTTATTTGATTTTTCTTTTTGGCCTGTGGTTCTGAGGAGTTCTGGAGATTTCTCTGTGCCAATGAGCTCAACATTCACTTCCCAAAATGTAATTACACCATGTAAGCACAAACATTCCTCAATGCTTTCTGAAGAGTAAGTAGTAGTGCTCAGAAAAAAATTGTGTAAATTGGCATTCTTTACCCAAAAAGGCTGTACATTCAGGGCTAACAGCTGGCCCATGAAACATATCTCTGGAACCATTCAACACAGAAAAAAGGGAATTTCATGTCTGTGCAAGCAAGAAGATAGAAGAACATAGCACAATGTGGTGTACAGAGTGACTCACTGCCTTCAGAGAATACAAATCATATATTGGTGAATGGGAAGCAAATGATCGTGTGATCTCAGGAACTCTGATTAAACCACTCAGAGTCTCCCAAACTTAGCTTGCAGTAGGATGTGCAGGAGAGAGTGGAATCAATTAAAAGCTTGCTCTGCACTGGTTTGTTGGCATCAAGATGGCAAAGCAGAGCAACAGGGACCGAACCCAAAAAGAAAGGAGGAAAATTATTTCTTTCTTTAGATGTCTCTGTCTTCAGAATACCTGGAGATGGTAGCAAGCAGAAGGCTGAGCTGCTGACTTTTACATCAGACATTTCCCCTTAAACAGTTTCCTCTTTTGGTACTTGAAGAGGCACCCAACTGTAGAACACATTTTGAATAGCAATGATAGAGGGATCTGGGAGTATCTGCTGCTCCTGGAACTGACCCTTCAGCTAAGCAAATTATCCAAATTATTTATTTAAATGAAGGCAAACAGGACTCAGAGATCAGTCAAGTGAACCAGTCAAGAGCAATGAGCACTTGGAGTCCTGACAGCATGTCTGAGACAGAAGGCTGATGGGTGTTGTTATCAGAGCCTGGGTATTAGTGTCATTGGGAGGGGTAGTTGGTCTTTCAGTTTAATATAATGATTTTTGCCTGCACTGTCAGCTTTTCATTGTCACATTTAAAGGATGTCTTTGTTCCATGCTCTGTGACTGCTTATTGATCCATAAGCTGATGTGAGCTGTGCACCAGGAAAGTCAGGGTTCTGATAGAACAAGAAACTGGAGGCTGGTTAAGGCTCCTATGATTCTTGCCACTCTCTACCGATCAGAGAATGGAAAACGCTGATGTCCAGAGTGCTGAAGTGTGCTCAGGAGTTCAGAGCTGGTCTAGAATAACATGATTTTAAAGCTGTCAGAGCATGGGCACTCTGTGACCAGAAGATGTTTTCTTGAGTCAACTAAAAATTGCAGCTCTCCTGTGGTGGGCACGTGCCTGCGGGAGTGCGTCGGTGTGGAAACAACTCGTGAGGTGTCGATTCGGCTTCGCTGGGGTGGGTGATGGCAACACAGAAAAACAGTCCTCCTCCAGATCTGCTGATCCATCATCATTATCCCTATTGTGCCGTGTCAAGTGCAGAACCCAATGGTGAGGATCCCTGTTGAAAATTCTCTCTGTGGTTGGATGAAGCAGCAAATGCTGTTTTCTTTGATTTATGTTGGGAATTGTTGCAGAGCCACCCTGTGAAATTTTGTGCTGCTGGCAAGTTGCTGCACCAGCCAGTCCAATGGGAAGCATGAAAATGAAGAATCTGAGATGATGTCTGCTGGTGAGTCCAATGAGAACCATGAAAATGAAGAACATGAGCTGGGGCTAACCCTTAGACAAGGAGCCTCTTCCCTGGACTGCCAAAAGAGGTGCTGCTGTGGCAAATGCCAACCAACTCAGAAGCACCACGAGCAGCTCTTGCTGAAGGAAAAAAGGGCAGCACATCACAACCTGAACTGGCTTTATCACCTGGTGCTGTCTGATTGCACCCTGAAGAAAGCCAGAAGTCACATCAAAGCATGACCCTGAAGGAAGCCCAAAAGATGTAACACCTAAAAAAAATGAGCATTTTCCTGCTCCAGCCTTGTCAGCTTTCTGCAGCCCTGGATTGCAAGGCTCTAGAAAGAAGCCACTGAATGAGTTTCCTAACTCACCATTGAAGGCCTCATGGTCTGACCAGATCAAACACGCTCCTTTTAGACAATTCTAGTGACACAAAGCATTTTCTGAAATGCCAGTGGGTTCTCTTTATATTGTTCTTTTTAGCTTGAACCAAGGAATAACGATGAAAAATAATTTTACCATTTTTGTGTAGTATTTTTGGGCATTTCATTGATATTCACTGGAATTGTAATGTGGGACTTTGGCCCCCTGTTTGCTCTTAGCCTCAAGCAAGGCCTTGCCTCCTCCACCTCCTCCCCCTGACTTTGTGTGAGTAGCTTTGTGCTATGATGTGTAAGGCCAGAGTACATCCAAAGAGCAGCAAATTCAGGGTAAATTAATCTGTGCTCCAACACCTTTTCTGTTCTCTGCTTTTGTTCTATTTAGACACGTTCTATTTTTGTAGAAGCCAGGTGAGAAGGATTGTAACAGGTGTGTTCTGCACTCCTTCCAGCAAAGCTTTGTTCTTTCTGAGCTAACCCAGCAGTTTGCCATTTCCATTTCCCACATACATTTTAAGATATATTGCTGGCAGATGATGCCACTTGTATTTATATCTTCAATTGAAAAATGCATTAATTGTGTTAATATTCATATTGCAGCATCTTATATATCTAGAGTGGGAAAATGCTACCATAGGCAATTATGTATTTCTGTTCTAGCATATAAACCAATTCTCCTTTTGAAAGTTACACTGAATATTCACTCATATTCCTATCCCTTCCAGACTTCTTTTGGTGCTTTCTGTTTTGGCTGGTTTTGTAAAAAATTAAGCATTTTACTAATATATAGCTGAACTAAAGGGTCTTAATAGTTTTGTACTCCCTGAAATTCCCAGTGCAACTTTATCAGTTCACTTCATCTCTTCCTGATGATTTACGTGCTCTTATGAGGGTGAAGTTTCTACAATAAGGACTGTGTTGGGTAACTCAGAATGAGGTGGAGAGTACAAGAACTAGGTGGTAGATCTCTGATTTTATAGCAAAGATTAATTCTGCAAGAGGATAAATGAAGAATTTGGTTATTATGGATGGGAAGGTGACAGTCTTCAATACACTCTGCTCTCTTTTGCAGGCAATTTCTTGGTCCTTGCACCGACTTAAGCTGTGCCAGGGTAGGTTTAGGTTGGACATTAGGAAGAATTTTTTTCCCAGAAAGGGTGATTAGATATGGCAACGGGCTACCCAGGGAGGTGTTGGAGTCACCGAGCCTGGAAGTGTTAAAACAAAGACTGGCGTGGCACTCAGTGCCCTGGTACATTTGACAACGTGGTGTTCGCTCACAGGTTGGCCTCGATAATCTCAGAGGGGTTTTCCACCCGAATGAGCTCTGTGATTCTGTGAAAACAGCCGGGGAAAGTCCGTGGCTGCCGGTGCCGCCGCCTCCGCCGGCCTCGGGCAATCCGCGGCGAGCCTCGGGGCTGCGGCAGCGCCCGGCGGGCGGCTCGGGGCGCTGTGGGGCTGCGGCAGCCGCGGCCCGGCCCGGGACGGCTCCGTCCCAGCCGCCTTCCCTCCCTTCCCGGCCGCCTCCCCGTCCCGGCCGCCGCCATGGCGTGGTGCGCGTATTTCCACAGCTTCTTCTTCGAGTACGACACCCCGCGCATCGTGCTCATCCGGAGCCGCAAAGTGGGGCTCGTCAACCGCGTGGTGCAGCTCGGTGTCCTCGCCTACGTGATCGGGTGAGCGGGCGGCGGCACCGCGGGTGCCCCTGAGGGGAAGCGGAGCCCGGAGGGCGGGAACCGCCGCCTCTCCCTCAGGGGCCCTCAGGGGCCGCGGGGCCGGTTCTGTGAGGGCAGCCCGGAGCTCTGCGATGGCACTGCTTAACTGGGACAGAATCACAGAATGTTCTGAGTCGGAAAGGACCCCGCAAGAATCAGGTCTAGCTTTTAAGTGAATGGCTCAAGGGTCCCTCAGGGGTGAGACAGTCTCAGGAGGTGATTGCTGTTTCCCCAGCAGGGCTGGGTTTTGCTTTTACAGCAAATTAGACACTGCAAACCGGTCTGAAAGGAAAAAAATTATAACCCAAAAGGCAGACAGGAGATTGCCAATCTGGTGACCCTTTTGTAAGGAAATGCTGTGAAATTGTCTGGAATGCCCTTTCAGGTGACATGGAAAAAAGAGAAACTCCAGGATGAACTTGTTTATGGTGTTTTTCTGTTGTTTCTTGCAAACCTTCTCTTTCAGGTGGGTTTTTCTGTGGGAAAAGGGCTACCAGGAAACAGACTCTGTGGTCAGTTCTGTAACCACAAAGGTGAAGGGAATAACATTGACAAACACATCCAACCTGGGAGCCAGGATCTGGGATGTAGCTGACTATGTCATCCCTCCTCAGGTATCAATCACTTTCACGTGCAGAGGGAAGGTTTTCTAACAAACAGCTACTGCTTTCCTTAAGTCCACTGAGAGCTGGAGCAGCTTTGGCTCCAGTGTGGCCATGATATGAGAAAATGAAGCAGCTTTGCTTTGTTGCTTTGTTTCCCTGCCCTGGGGAACCTTGTTCCAAGGAAAGCATGCGTATGCTTGTGTAGAATCGTAGAATGGTTTGGGTTTGGAAGCAACCCAAGATAATCTTGTTCCACCCTTCTGCTGTGGTCAGGACCACTATCCCAGGTTACTCCAAGCCCTGCTCAACCTGGCCTTGAAAACTTCCAGGGATGGGGCAGCCACAGCTTCTCTGGGCAGCCTGTGCCAGAGCCTCTCTACCCTCAGAGTGACCAATTCCTAATGTCTAAACTAAATATCTCCTCTTTGTGTTTGAAACTGTTCCCCCTTTCCCTATCACTGTCTGCCTGTGTGAAAAGTCCCCCTCCCTCCTTTTTATAAGTCCCCTTTGCATACTCAAATGGGCTGTAAATTCTCCTTGGAGCCTTTCCTTCTCTGAGGGTGCACTGATCCTGCTGTCCATGGTGCCCACAAAGACTTGCAGCAGCACCAGTCCTGGCAGAGGAGGGAGAATTTTACAGGTGTCAGGAAGAAGCTGCAACAATAACCACATATCATCTTTCTTATTGCTTTCTAAAGCAAACAACCCCAAGTTAAGTTGTTGGCAGAAGCCAGAGGAACAGCCTGTAAGTCACCTGATGCAGAACTGAGCAGGAAGCATCACTGTAGATACTGGTTGATTGTAGCTATGGGAATCTGTGTGGGCCATATGTGGTGGCCTTCGGGCTGGACAGGCACAGCCAAGCTGCTGGTCATGGGTCCCTCTGTCTGCATGACATGTGGTGCAGAAAAAAACAGATTTTGGCTGAGTGGTCATATTTGTGTATCAGTGGAGCGGAAGCAGATGACAGATCTGGAGTCATACAGATCTGAAAGTAGTGAAAGTAAAGTAACGAAAATAGTGCTCCCTGAAAAAACAGGACCAGCTGAAAGTAGTGAAAGTAAAGTAATCAAAATAGTGCTCCCTGAAGAAACAGGACTGGGCAAATTCCTAACTGATAGAGTAAAAAAGAGGAAGAGTGAGAGTTGTGCTCTGACTTGTGCTGGACTTTATTTCTGCGCCTGCCTTACGACTCCCCTGAGGAGCTGTGTGAGCTCTGTTTTGATAATGTGAATGAGGAACTTTGAGCCGAGGGGGAGGACAGAAAGAGCTGCCAGTCCCACAGTCCTTCCTCTGGCTAAGCACAGCAGCACCAGGCGATACACAGAGAAATGTGCTCCTTTAGCACTGCAGCAGCAGTGTCCAGAGCAAGTCCCCTCTGCTGGGCCACCTGGGCTCTGTCAACAAAAATGTTTGGTGCAGTGCCTTAGATGCTCTTTGCAGACTGTCACTCTGAAGTTTCCTTCTTGTTTTGCATGCTCAGGGTGAGAACGCCGTGTTTGTCATGACCAATGTGATACTCACACTGAACCAAAGCCAAGGCCGCTGCCCTGAGGTAGGTGCAGAATCTGCTTTGATCCTGCCTTGCGTGGGTGGGAGTGTGGGGGAAAGGGTTCTCAGAGTTTTATGTAACTATTGTTCCTCTCCAGCTCCCAGATGATCACACAAAGTGTGAGGTGAAGAGCGACTGTGTTCCAGGATATGTCAGCACCCACAGCAGTGGTAAGAAACCTGCTTCAAGGACTGAAAGGCTCATTTCAATCTGGGTTGTGGTGCCTCTGTGCTGTGCCTTCCCTGCTGTGAAGGAAGCAGCATTTCAATTCAGTCTCCTTGTTCTCTTTCTCTCACATGTAAGAGAACTGAAGGGGAAGTTCAGATTTTTCTTCTGGTGAACTTAGACCAGATGAACTTAAGACTCTGTTGGGTGGATGCTGGGTAGATGCGGACTTTGGTGAGTTAGCAAATAATGTGAAGCTTTTTTAAGCTTTTTCATGGCTTTCAGTCCCTGAAGTAGTATCTCACATAGATGTGGATTTGACTCAGGAAAAGCACTTGTTGCTTCTTTCTCTGAAATTACACTTGCAATGGAAGATAATGTGAATTTTGGTAGTGGCACTTCACCTCTGGGACACTGCTCTCACCATATGGAGTGAGGGGATGTCACAGGTCAAATACTGCCTGGTTTTCCTCAGTAGCACTTCCATGCACATGTCATTCCAGGCATCCAGACTGGGGAGTGTGTTCCATACAACAGCAGCCTTAAGACCTGTGAAGTCTTTGCATGGTGCCCTGTGGAGGATGACTATCACATACCCAAGTGAGTGCTCTGTCTTCCTACTCCACAGTTCCCCTCCTGAGAGCAAGCCCATGGTACACAGCTGGTGCTTCTCCCACTGACATGCTGTTGTGAATAGCTGAAGAGATTGGCACCAAGGATTCTGCAGAGTCCTCTTTATGTTTCCCTATTGTTTTGCAGGCCAGCGTTCCTGAGAGAAGCTGAGAACTTCACTCTTCTGGTGAAGAACAACATTTGGTACCCCAAGTTCAACTTCAGCAAGTAAATAATGAGAGGGCCATCACACTGTCTGGTCTTGTGGGTAGTAAAGGGGATGCAACAACTCTTTTCTTTCTGTTCTCCTGTAGGCGAAACATCCTCCCCACTATCAACTCCACCTACCTCAAGAACTGCATCTATGATGCCCAGACAGATCCCTTCTGCCCCATCTTCCGTTTAGGGAAAATAGTTGAAGCTGCAGGGCAGGACTTCCAGGAAATGGCTGTGGAGGTATTTGGCAGACCCTTCTCTTGGGCTTCAGCTGTTTTTAGAAGAGGAGTGCTAGGGGCTTGTCCCCTCTGCCTCAAGGCATGAGCCACAGAGCACAGATCAGCTGCAGGATGGAAAATGCTCTGGCCAGAGGAACTGGAGTCAATTCTACTTAACAAATAATTGGCCTTGCTTTGTTTGGGTGGGATTATGTGCAAGGTTCTGTAGCAGCAGGAAAGAGTGTTGGGCTGTGATTAGAGCCAGTAAATCAGGTCCTGCTCAGCAGAGAGCCTAGTGCTGGGCTGGCTGTGCACTTGGCCTGCCCATCACCTCTCCTTCACTTGGCAGGGTGGAGTCATGGCACTGCAGATCAACTGGAACTGCAACTTGGACAGAGCCGCTTCCCACTGTGTGCCAAAATATTCCTTCCGGCGCCTCGACAACAAGGACTCTGCCCACACCGTCTCACCTGGCTACAACTTCAGGTAATGTGGCTGGGGAGGGCACCTGGTGTCCCTGCAGCTCCATCTGCCACTGGCAGTTGTGCTACTTTGGGGCTTTTGGTGCTGCTTGGAGAGCAACAGAAGAAAACCTGGAGAGCTTTGTTGATGCTGTAAGACAGAGCAGATGGGATCCTCACTGTGTGCAAACCACAGCAGAGGGGGTAGGTCAGTGAAGCTCCACTGATTGCATCAGAGTGCCTGAGTCATGTTCCCATCAGCTTTTTGGTGAGTGTTTGATTAATGGGGTGGCAATGGAACAACTAACTGCTCAGGGTTTGCTGATAGGGCAGAATTTGAGGGCACTGAGGTGGAGTTGGGAGACAGAAGCACATCCTTCACTCTGCTTGGGTGAAAAACTAACGTGTAAAAGTGGTTCTGTCAGTTGAAGACCCTATCTGCACCAGGAGTATCCTGGCATATATCATCACATGCACATTCTGGCCAGTACAGCTAAGTCCAGCATTTCCAGTAAAACACCAGCTGAGCTGGCAGCTGGTTGCATCCAGACTCAGACTGTAATAATATAGATTGGTCACCTTGCCAAGGTCCTTGCAGGATTCCTGCTTGTGAGGAAACATGGCTCGGGGCTGTTAGTTCTAGAATCACAAAATCTCACTTAGCACAGAGGATCTTTGGGTGGAACTTGGATGAATTTGCAGAGGAGCTGTGCAGAGCACAAATGTGTGTTTGGGAGGTGCCAGGCTGACAGGTATTGGGGGTGTCAGGACCATCTGGAGAGTATCACAGCTGGATCTGAAATGTTCTTGCTAATTTCAGACTCTGGTACAGCCCTTTACCAATCCTTCCTTTTCTCTTCCACCCTCTTTTCTGCCTCCTCCTGGCTTAGTCAACCACGTGGCAAAGTAAGTCTGATCTCACTTTGTTCTCATCCCTTTTCCCCCTCATTTGCCGGCCCGGTGCGGGACAGGGAGGAGCCTTTGTGTGCCGGGCCGAGCCGCGCGGTGCTCCCGGCCCTGCCCTCTCGCGGCTGCCTGGCCCCCTGCAGCCGCCTGCCCGCCTCTCTCGTGTACCTGAATTTCTTCCTTCTGCTCCCCTGCTAAAGCTTATTACTCCATTTCCTATGCCCTGCAAGTTTCCTCATTATATGGTGCTCACTTTTGTCTTGAATTCACCTGCTTTGGGGTTTTCCCCTATATGAGCTTGCCAGCATGAAATCTCCATCACTCGGGGCTTGTGTCTGGACATACCAATGTTCAGCCCACCCTCTTGGGATGGGCAACACCCCTGGATGTTGCATGATCACATAAGCAACCTCAGAATTTCCAGCTAAGCTCTGACCTATCTTTTCTGCAGGTTTGCAAAATACTACAAGAATAGTGATGGCACTGAATCACGGACGCTTGTCAAAGCTTATGGCATCCGCTTTGATATCATAGTGTTTGGAAAGGTAGGGTGACAGTTCCTGGAGGTTCTGTAGTGAGGGCTTTCAGAGATGCTGAAAAGCATGCTCAGGCTTGTAACTGTCTTCTAGGCAGGAAAATTCGATGTAATTCCTACCATGATTAACATCGGGTCTGGCTTAGCCCTGTTTGGTGTGGTAAGTGACACTGTCTGCACTTGGGCTTGATTCTGGATTAGTGCCCCAGTTCTGAGGATCACTGTCTTAAATTCTTTCAATCTCCACTAGGCAACAGTGCTGTGTGACTTTGTTGTTCTGTACTGCATGAAGAAGAGACACTACTATCGGGAGAAGAAATACAAATATGTGGAGGATTATGAACTGGTAAGCATCAACAAAGGCAGAGTAAAGACAAAATTGCTTCCTCTTCTGACTCCACAGAGATTCTGAAACAGGCTGTAGAAAGTCCACATCAAATGGGGATTTTGAACCACAGTTCTAAGGAAACTTTGTCTTCCTCAGAGAAGCTAATTTTTACCTCAAAGCTGTTGAAGGGAAGAGCATTAGAAACAAATATTGTCATGTTTCCTGGGCAACCACTCTTGGAGAGGAGAATATATGTTCAAGAACTTGTCATGCTCCTACTGCACCTCCTTTTTGGGTTGCAGTCATTGATGCATTTGCCTTCCAAGAGCTGTAAGGAACAGCCCTGTTCCCATCAAATCCTTCCTTCTTGGCTTTTGGGGTTCCTGCAGTTGTGAAAAACCCCGTTCAATAGGTTGGTATTTTCTGAGACCAGTGTGCTGACAGCCACAGTTACAGCTCCCTCCAGGGTCCAAATGGTCTGTTTGAGCAGTAGGATTTAATTGGTTGCTTGACTGGTGCTGAAGGCTGAGCTCAGCCCTACAGCCCTGTCCTTGGTGGGAAGTGTGGTTGCAGAGGGCAGATTTCTCAATCAAAACACCTTGTGCCACTGGAAAATCTGAGTAACAGGCAGTAGCTTGTCTGTGCAAAGGACTTTATGTGATTGGAAGGGGGAGAAAGAAGAGTTTCTTGCAGAGAACTGTAATCTCTGATCCTTGCAGGGAGTTGGTGAGACATATGGAACAAACTCCTGAGCTCCTGTTCCTGCAGGATCAACTGCTGCTCTAAAGTGCTGCTGGGAACATTTCTTGACTTTGCCATGAGACCACCCCCTCTTTGCTGCCAAAAAATGGAGAACCTACTGAGAAAGGGACCATCTTCACTACTCTTTACTACCTGGGAGCCAATCCCAGGGAGCAGAACTGGGTCTGCTCCTTGTCTGCTGTCTTTCAAGATTATTTGCACTAAGCACAGAGGGAAAATTGTGCTTTATGCCAGACCTCTGCACTGGCCGAGCCTAGGACAGGGACAGCTCTGGCATCATCATTTTGCCAGCCCTCCTGTCCCTGAGCTCACTGATAGCAGAGGGCACAGAACAACAGGCACAGATCCTTCCTTACAGTGAACATGGCCACTGCCAGGAGGTGTCCAACCTTGGGACAGCAGCTCCTTGCTGTTGTCATTTTTCTTTCCCTGAAGGATTGTGAAGATTAGCTGAGCCCTGTACTACTATTTAATTGCATCTCCAAGCTCCAGTGGCCACAGACCAAGATAGAGTCTGGCTCCATTGTGCTATGATAAATGGCTTACTGGTTACAGAACTTTTTTTCTGTTTTGTCTAATTTTTATGCTATTACTTTAAAATTTACTTTAATAAAGTACTACCTTCCCTCAGCCCTCTTGCTGAGGTTTTGATTGTTCATTTCTCCCCACATACCAAGTGTTAGTGGAGGGCTGTCAAAACCAGGGCTCTGTGGACTTTGCCTCTTGATTTTCTCAGCTGTTCTGCTGTAGTTCTCCTCACACCTTGTCCATGTCTGTTGCCTTAAACCCTCTCCAAGGGAAAAGACTTGTAAGTCAGAGGCCAAGATCTTAGTTAGGGTCTTTATTTCAGTGCTGGGACCAACTGCTTGGAAGAACAGATCTGCTACTCCCTGGCACACCTCCTGTGCTTTTCACCACCACACCAACCCTGTGTCTGGGCTGCTGCATTTAATGGGTTTACACAATTTGATTGAAGTGGATTTATTGGCTTTTATACTCATATGGCCTTGAGCACCTCTAGTGATCACAATGACTCACGGAGTCCAGGTCTTCCCTGTCTCTGAACCTTTTCTGGTGTTACAGAGTCCTGGGATCTATTCCATACCTCCAGCATCCTGGCTGCCTTTCTCAAGCAGCACAGTGGGCAAACCACAGCATCATCATTTTGTTTTACTCTTTATTTCCCTGTTGCTGTTGAGCACTAAATTGTGTCCCAGCTCAAAGAGTGCCCTTCCAAGAGTCAGTGCTCCAGTCTGTGCCTGTGAATGTTCAGTTTGGATTATACAGTGGCTCGAGCTGCTGTGGTCTCATCCTAGCCCAAGATCCCCAGTAATAGAAGAGCACCAGACTTTACTAACATAGGAAAGTGCTTTCAGATTCTTCTTCCAACAACCAAACTCTCACAGCTTAATAAAGACCACTCAAACAGAATAATGGTTCCACTTGATCAACTAACACTGGGTTTGGTTGCATGTCATTTATTTCAACATGTACAGTGAAGCTTGAACACCTGTGTGGAAAAACACTTAGTTGTTGGTTTATTCTTTCTTCTTAGGTAATATAATTTAAAAGTGGTAAATACACAGTATTTAAACTTGATACACCTGATAAAGTTAAATGCATAATAAAGGGGTAGGAGTGAAACACAAGCCTTGGTCATTAAACAAACAGTATAAAAATCAGGAAAAGTTCAGGACCTTAGAAAAGAAACAGATCAATTGCCTGATAGGTAAGAGGGGACCACCATGGAAAACTACTCAGATAAGAGGCCTGGTTTCCCCTTAGCACTTTCCTGTGTGCTTTCAGAGCCAAAAAGGCTTAGTACCCAGCAATAAGCCCACAGTCAGCACCGGGCTTGCTTGGAAGGAAGGGGGTTGGGGAAATCAAGCTATAGCCCAGTTCCAAGGCACAAGCAAAATGTTCACTTCACTATAAGGAGAAAACCAGCATTACTACTAAGGAACAGCAGCTGGGGAACTGAGCAGGTTTATATACACAGTACAGCTTCTCTAACAGGTCATGCATTTAGAGAGATCTCCCTCACACGGCCACTCTATGCTTTCAACAGAGCTGACCAACCAGAAAAACCCACATTGCGTTTCTTTCCCAAATGTGCATTTGGCTGCAGCCCCACCAGAGCCTGCACTGAGGGACACTCAGTTTGGAGAGCACCTTGGGGAAGTGCTGAGTTTAGCATCCTTTAGAACCAAGCCCGTGCAGGCAGTCAGACACTGAGCAGTGGGAGAATGGCTGGGCATTGAGGAGCTGGTACAGCTGTTGAGAAGCTGCGTTACACCTGGCAGACCTGTTTGGTCAATGTAAACTGTCTTACCTGACAAATCACACCCAGGGATGGGCAGCACAGAGATCTCTACAACACACCTCTAGCAAACACACCACACACATTACTACGCACTACCTACAAAGAATTGGATCCCCTAGCTTTTTACTGTTTTTTTTTTTTTTTTTTTTTTTTTTTTTTTTTTTTTGGCAGATCAAGTCCATTTGCAGGGTTAGAGAACCAGGCTGCCCACTCACACACATTTCCACAATGAAAGGTCCTGTGTAGGAAAGGGGGAGCAGGCAGCTGTAGTAGTGCTGGCCCCCAAGTTACCTGTTTGGTTTTCCCATAGCTGAAGCTGCAGGGCTTTGGCATAGCCTCGGACTAAAATGGGAGGAAAACAGTGCGTGTCTTATGGCTCCAAACTCCATAGTATTGCTCCTAAACCACCAACTGTCCTCACTGGCTTTGGAGAGAGGCCAGCAGCACAATGCTTCAGTAATAAATTGCAATTTAGGGGGAACATCGCTTTAAGTGATCAAAAGGTGTAAAGGACAGTTTGAGTAGGCATCTGCAGCCTTGTTAATGCTGTCCTGGCTTTAACAAAAACCAGTCTTAACCAGAAATTACCAGGCCAGATCTGACTGCAGCAGGGCCAAGGACCTCAGCACGCTGCTAATTGTGCTGTCCAGGATCAAATAAAGGAAGACAGGGAACAGTCACTTTCTAAAGGCAGGGCATCCATGGCCAGGATTAACAAGCAGAGATCTTACACTACTTACACTTAGACTTACAGAGATCAAGACACTTGGCAGTCCCCTAGTGCCTTCTTCCTGAGGGCAAAGAATTACACCTCATCAGTCACTCACAAGCTTGGGAGACTCAAATCCTCCTTCTCTGTCAGGTACATCAAATGCCTCGCTCAAGGTCACACAACCACATCAGACTGAGAAAGGAAAAAAATCAGACCTTTTCCCCCCTAGCCCCATGCTCCATCCACAAAACAACTGTACTTACCGTGACCCCTTTCCTCTGGCAAACCCTGGCTCCTCATTCTCCAGCTTTGTCCGAGCACAGAGAATTTGGGAAAGTGAGTCTTCACACCAGAGTCTCTCCCACCACGTGACAGATTATTATTATTATTTTGTACAAGCACCACAAGTAATCAGAGTAATCTGACTGAAGGTGAAAGAGCTCTTCTTAAGAAACAATCCATGAGCTAGATATACACTTAATTTACTAACAAGCCTCTGATCCACAGGCATTCACAAATTACTGGTAACAAACTTGCAAAAAATACATAGCATTGGCCCCAGAATCCAGATTAAGAGTTTGGAAAACAAATGTTTCTTTGAAAATTACTAGCTAATCATTAAGATCTTAAATTCTAAGCAAGCCCTAAGTCTATACTTTAAAAACAGCATAAGTTGTATTATTTTTAATTGTAGTAAACCATGTAATGTACATGGAAGTGAAGGATTTTACCCTGAATTTTATATTTTATAGTATATCTACCTAGATCAAGTAAAAGATTTAGAAACAAACTATTAGTGCTTCTTCTGTTGTTTAAAACATTCTAAACACCACCTTTCACTCATATGTCTGCAGCAAATGTAGTTCAAACTGAACTTAAGCCCTTAAATACCTTTTCCTTTCATACACTGAATACCTAACTTACCAAGTCCTGGTCACACCAAGGCCTCTGGAAAGGTGTTAATTACCTGAGGAGGTAATTAACCTCCCTTTCTGAACATCCTGAAGATGCTGTTTCATACAACTTGGCTCACAAAGGTAGGCATTCTTTAAAAAGCTGAAAAGGTGGGTTTTTTGCTTTGTTCCCATGCAGTTAAAAAGGTGTCAATTAAAAACAAACCAGAACGACAAGAAATAGATGCAACAACATTCCTGGTAGGTCGTGAACTCTCAAAGTGCACACGTGTGGTTGGTTTTACTGCTGTGTATCCCACTTGGCAAAAGCTTCACCCTTCTGCACGTGCCCACGGCTGCGCGATGGGCGTCGTGCCCCTGGGACGCTGGCGTCAGTCCCTGCCAATTATCTGGCATTAAATCCAGCTAAAAGCAGTTCCAAACGCGCTTTCCTTTGGCTGCCGTGGGATTTGTTTTGGGCAGAGCCCTGTTGCTGCTCACCACCACCTCCTGCTCACCTCGCCGTCGTGCGCCAGCGCCTCCCCCAGCTGAAGTCAGCAGTCCAAGTGGTCGGGGATGCTCCGTGTTTATGGCAGATAATCAGATGTCTGATAACGTGTGATTGCATGCTGCTATGTGAGCTCTACATCCAGCATTGTGCTGAGATAGCGCCATGTCATGCTGTGTTTGCTCTGGGCTCTGGTCACCTCGTCCCCAGCGCACACTTGGTGACGTGCCCTGGGTTGAGCTGCTCAACAGAACCGTGGAGTCCACGTTTAAGAAAGAAGTTCCTCCTCTCCCATGTTGGGCAAGTCGTTGCATTTCAGGTTATCTTCGCTGCCTTGTTTCCTGTTTTCAAAGAAATAAAACAGCTGCTGAGTGACTCAGAAAAAGGCAAAGCAGGCCACGAGACACCAATTTCTGCCCCTTTCCTGCCATGGGATCTTTGGGACGCTGAGCATGTGTCATCTCTCCCATATAACAGGCTGGAAGTGCCATAAAAAGATGTTTTTCATCCCGTTAGAACAGTAGGATATTCCATGTCACAAAAATCCCATAAAGCAGTTACAGATCAGACAGATGGGGTATGAATGTCACAATCATGGCCCCCATGAAAGTTTCCACCACGTGACATTTAATTTCTCAACTATTTAATAACTCCAGAGCATCAGAAAAAGCTGCAGATGTCTTTTGGGGCTGAGATGAGGTGATGGCACTTACGGCAGCAGGTTCCCAGAGGAAGACAATGACCTCTCCTCCCTCTTGCTCCCCTCAAATGGGTTCCCAAAGGATCGCTTCCGGATCATCGTTTTAACCAGGATCTGCACAACCAGAACAGTTCATCAGGGCTGCTTTTCCTTCATTCAAGAGCAACAGGAACATCAAACTTGCATGCCCAAGTAATTAAAAACTACTGAAAACAGGTCAAAGTTCTCTATTAATAGAAACCAGAAGGAAGCATCTTTGCAAATCTCCAGCTGTTTAATACAGGGACTGTATCTTTATCTGTTTGCAGGTGAGAGCCACACTAGGTGTAAGAGGCTGGAAAGGAGAGAGCCAAGTCTGGGAGGTCAGGATCTGCACAACCAGAAGGTTTTGCTGATTACTGCATCTAGTACCAATTCCCAATCCTCTCTGATTACCTGGCAAAATAATTCACTGGAAAGGGAGAGGGGAAGGAACTGGTGCAGTTTTACCTTAATGTTCATCTGAAACTAAACTGAAAAGCTGGCCATTTGTCCAGCTTTGGCTGCAAAACAAAGTTACCAGTCGGAGACTGGTGGGAACAGAGATGTGTCAGGATCCTTCCTTGGCATTCCCCAGTTTTGCTGGTAGGAGCAGACAAGGTGAACATCACTGGACACTGCCTTGGCAGGGGCACCCCTGAGAGCCCCTGGCTTTATTTGGTGTTGCTTCTCACCCTTCTGTGCCTCGTTTATCTGCTTGCCAGGGCACACAGAGAGCTGTTCTGTGTCTCAAGGCAAGGATGTTTCAAGAGGCAAAGCCACGTGAGTGAATCTCACACTGGGGCGTCAACGCCTGCACTTGGCTGCACAAAGATCAGGCACCAGAGGGTAATTTTGAAGATCAAATGCAAATGTGAAAATACCACATCTGCCTGGAGGCAGTGTGTTATTTAAGAGTCAAAGAAGTGCAGTAAAATCTGATTTGCCTTGAGCTATGCTGAACACACCTGGATTTCAACAGGGCTGGGAGCACTGAGCCTACTGATCAAGTCCCCTCTGAACAGGAAAAAAGGGGGTAAACCCCTCATCACAGGTGATCTCTTTAGAGTGCATCTAGCTTTTTCAGCCTGGGCAGCACAAGGCACATTTGATTATTCACATCTGCAGTCAGTGAGATCTTTGCAGGGTACCAAAATGGAGAGAGCTCCAGAAATGAGGCCAGATGTGGGCACAACTATGAGATGGAGAAGGGGCTTCAAAGGGAAACCTGTTCTTCAAAAAAATCACAGCCTGGGTGCCTACAGGCAGTTAACAGCATGCCAGGGAACTGTGAATGGTTGCTCTCTGTTTCTCCTAACACAAGGGCTGATGGCACCTAAAGAAAGCATTAGGCTCAAAACCACAAAGGATTTCACCTTCCACACAGGACAGGGTTACAATGTGGTTCTCACCACCACAGTGGGTTGCAGAGAATAAAAATATGAGCTTGAAAAGAGATGAGATGAAGTCACCAAGAATAGCTCCAGGCGGGGGCTGATGCACGTCGTGGCCCAGATAAAATCTCCATCCTGGGAAGCTCCCACAGCCCCTACAGCTGGACAGGCAGAACAGGGCAGGAGTTGTTTGTGCCTGCTTAAAACACCTGCTCCTGGCCATGGGCAGGTTCTGGACCAGATGCTCTTTTGCCCTGAGCAAATACAATGATATTTAGGCAGCCAGCTCAAGTGTGAAGACCAACAACTCACTGACAGTTACCTTTGGAATTGCTCTAAAATATTCCTCTGTGCTGTGGGGTACAGCCATGTCCAGTAAGCTGCTGAGATCCTGAGACACCCAAGTGTCTTGCAGCACTTGTTTCCAAGAGGTCTTTGCTCTAATCCTGCCCAAGGCTTTTGCCCTTCAGCAGCGAACTCCAGCTGCTCAGGGTCACCCCAGCAGGCAGCACATGCTGAACATCCACAGACTATCAACTCCTTTGTACTCACCACGGTGGCCAGGCTGGGGATGTGCTTGACTGAATTCTCCACTTCCTCCTCCGTCACCTCGACGAGGGTGCAGTTCTCATCCTCTGTGGGCAGCAGCTCCGCTCCGTTCTTGGTGACCCAAGGGTGCAACTTCAATTAATAACACAGCCTGTCAGGAACGATTTCCTCCTTTTCATAACTCAAACAACACAAGCCTGGCAAACGCATCTCCTTGCCCAAGCTATGGCCCCTACGTGCTCCTGAAACGCCAGGGAGCAGGGCAGGGATGTCCCTTCTCTCTGGTGAGCCAGCTCGCCCCAGCACTGCCAGGAATTGCACAGCCTGGAGCAGAAAATGCCATGGTGTGGCTCACCCAGAGGCAGCACTGGCCCCACCCCAGCAGAACAACCAAGCCATAACCTTGGTGACCTACAGCACTGAGCATCTCTGGGCTTTAGGGAAGGAGACCTGTCTTCACTCCCATCTTATGGATGAGACAGCACCAGGAGGCAGGAGAGATTTATTCCAGTCCACACATATGAGCAGCAGGGATGTGGAGACCCACTGAGCCCTCGCCCTGGACCTGGTTTAATCCACGACTGAAGGCAGAAGGCCGAGTTCTCCTTGCCCTCACACCTGGTGGCTTGGTCGGCTGCAGCAGGAGCACAAAACGGTTCCGCAATTCCCCCGCAATCCTTTCCCCCTACCTTGGTCTCCATTCTCTCAGCTTCTCGCCCCTTCCAGGCTCCCGCAGGGGCGAAGGACCAGAAATCTCCTGCGAAAGGCTGTTGCACAGTACTTTCCTGGTAGCAGAGGAAATACTGTACTCAGGGGATTTCCTTTTGCCTGCAACTTCTATAGGCACCAAAGGTCCCAAAGCTGAGCAGGTCCCTGAGCAGGGGAAGGAGCTGGGACTTACCTGCCCAGGGGCCCTGGGCACAGGGGGAGGACCTAGCCTGGCGCGATCAAACTGACTCCCAAAAAAAAAAGCTGAGCAAAGAGAACCCAACAGAAGTGAAGCCACAGCCAGCACCAGGAAGCTGGGTCAGTACCTTGATTTCTGGGACTGAAATCCTAGATTCAGGATTTTTATCCAACATCCGTGTAATCAAATCCTTCAAGAAGTCCGTAATTTCTGGCCTGTGGAAGGAAGAAGGGAGAGATGAGATGGGGAAGGGATGGATGCTGCCTCTGTTCTTCAGCTCAGTGCCAGCTACATGGGCCTTCTGGGCAGACAGGCTGCACTCCAGCCCCAACAGGGAGGCCCTCTCCTCTCCAAATCCCCAGAAAAAGCAAAATATTCCCTTTTGAGGCAATGTGAAGGGTGATCCCACATGTACAGGGCAAGGAGAGGCCAACTCAAAGCCTGAGTTTTGCAAAACCACAGAAGAGCAGGGCAAGCCCTACCCAGGCAGTGCTTAAGAAACAAATGAACTGTAAAATAAGGATTGATGGGTTATTTTTGTTTTTGAGTACTTACTGGTCTGGGAACTCCAATGTTTGGGTCTTGATTTTATTGTGTAAACTCAAGATCCTTTCATCCATAAAAGGGCACTACCACGAAGAAAAAGAGCAATGAGGAAAGCAACAACCTCTGTTAAGGGACAGCAGTGGGGCAGCCAGAAGAGCATCAGGATCTCACAGGGCTTGAACAGGAGCAAAGATCCAGTTACAGGGAAATTCCAAAATATTTCCAATTATATCAATGTCTACTTTTAAACACAATGAAAAAAACATTTAACCAAAAACTACCAATTACTATAAGAGCTCCTTTCCTAAAAAATCTACTGAGGTACAGATTTTTTCCCACTGGGGAAGAAGGGAAACCCAACCCTTTTGGCTGCACTCATCCCAGGGACAGGCAAAGGTTTCTCATTTCCATCCACACATCCTCATCTCCACTCAGCTCCAACAGGGACACGGGGTGCCAGTCCCACAAACCAACTCCCCAAACACCAATGGCACAGGAAAATCCATCTCATTACCTGCCCAAACACGAAGCAGTACAGTGTGATCCCCATGGCCCAGACATCCAAAGCCTGCAGAGTGAACAAAGCATTGTTAAATCTACAACAGGCAGTGTTTGCAAGGTTAGTCCAAGACCCTTCAATTATTATTAAATACCTTTCCAGAGAAGATTTTCCTGGTTTCTGAGAGGGTCTCTGGGGCCATGAAGGCAGGAGTGCCCACGGTGTTGGTTAGGAGGGCATCAGCTCCCTTGAATTCATTGCTCACTCCGAAGTCGGCGATCTTGACGTGCCCATCTTCCCCCACGAGGAGGTTGGAAGGTTTAATATCCCGATGGATTATCTTCTGGTAGTGCACTGCAGGCAGAGGCACAGGGAGAGGTGCAGCAGCAGCACTGGTTTGCAGCAAAGGAGCCACGAGGGCTCCGTGAGGCCTAAGCCCTTCTGCTAATGCCACAACCAGCCCCAGCTTTAAAAGCCCCTGTGCAGCATGAGCCACCAGAAATGGCACTGCACACCAGCAGAAACAGCAGCCTCAGGTGTGAAAAAAAAACCCCAAAAATAAGAAATCTCATCCTTTTTGCAGAGACACTTACAGTATTCAATGCCCTTGATCAGATCCTGGAAGTAGAACCGAGCCTGGTCCTCACTGAGAGGTTTCAAGGTTGGGATTTCCATCACAGGACTGCAAAGGCAAGAGAGAATGGAATTCATTCCTCACCTGGATGTGCTGAAACAGGGCCCAAAGGCTTTGTCACTGGCTGGTGACAGCACACAACCCCAAACACAGGCTCACAGTACACAGGGTGTACTCAGCTGTAACCAGGCAAGGGAAATGCTACTCAAACCTCAAGCCCCAGCCATGAACCTCCCCATCACCTCTCCACCCAATTCCCACCTTGGGTGGCCAAGCTCTGCCACCCACAAACCCATCTCTTGTTCAAGTGTTGGGATTAAATCTGGAATTCAGTACTCACCCCTGCTTCACCAGTTCAAACACTGCAACACAAAAGAGAAGGTGATTACAGATCACTTACAGGGGACGGCTCCTGCGAGCACAGCCTCAGCACAAAAGCAATTATTTTAATGACAAAAATTCTAAAAATAATATGTTATTTTTAAAAAGGAGATGCTGTCTTATGCAAGGCACGTGGCATTTGGGTTGCTCCCATTTTCAGTTAAGGGGATGCTGCCAGCTATCTTCTCAGTGCTGCAGCTTCAGCATTGTGAAGTGCCCTCTATGGCACACAAAATCCCTCAGTTTGCCACCAAAAAGGCTGAGCCCACACCCTGGGCTCATTGCTTGGCCATGGAGGCATCACACGTTTCTCCATGGGCTGAACATAATTGATGGGGAAAAAAAATTCCTTCTTCAAAAGTTATGTATTACCTGAAGCAACAACTGCAGGCTGCCAGGAAGGGTGGGATGTGGCTTATTTGTACCTTGGATAACTAACTCGTGCCTTTTTCCCAAAGCCAGAGAAATAAAACTGCTTTCTATCATTCCATCTCCAAAAGCTGAGAACAGCAGCACTGGTGCCTCTCATGGCAAAACATGCCCTAGTGTCGAATTACCATCAATAAAGTGCTATAAAGCACTCTTGTCTCTGTTCACAACCCAGACTGCATCTCATCTGCTCCTCCAGCACATCCAGGCTATCCCCACAGTGAAGGAGAGACCCAGCCCTGCACGCAGAGCTGCTCCAAAACACAAGGGCAACCTTTTGCCCCATCCCTCTGACACCCCATGACAGTGGGCACTTACCCATGTACAGGTGATCCTCACTGGGGTCATCCAGGACCTGTCAAAAGAAGCAAAAAGGCAATTAAACAATGCCAAGAAAACCTTGCAAATTAAGCATTGTGATATTTTATTTAATTGCCATCTCAGTTCTGCACCATCTGCACCATCAGCATGGTCTAACTCAAGAGTAGGGAAAAAAAGAGTTCAGAGATGTAGCTGTACTTCAAGGAAGCAAATATTTAAAACACACAGGAAGCATCATCTGACTCATGAGCCAAATAAACTCCAGCCTGCACATCCTTAATTCTTGATTTTTGGACTGTTTCATACAGGCAGTGGGTGGAAGGCAAGGCAGCTGCACTATTGAACTTGCAGAAACACTAGTTCTTCCCCAGAACCTGCCTCAGCACTTGTTTCCTCCACAGAAGAAACAATTTTCTGCATTTCCCTTTCTGAGCAGGGAAGAAAAAAGTCTTTTGGGAGGTGAGAATAAAAAACCTTCTAAACCAAGGAAAACACAATTCTCCCAAAGGCAGACCTGCCCTTGCCCCCTTCTGGGGTGACTCCACCCAGCCCATCTCTGCAGCATTCAGGCTCCGTCACACTCAAGGATGAGTTTTGCAAAGAGGCCAACACTCACCTCCACCAGCTTCACCACGTTGGGGTGGTCCAGCTTCTTCAGGATGGCAATCTCCTGGTAGACCTGCTCGATGGGCCCTCGGGGCTGCAGGCAGCCCTCAGAAGCAGCTTTGGCCCCGCGGGGCGGCGGGCGGCCTGTGGGAAAGGCAAAGACGTGTCCAGTTGGGAACAATCCCCCAGGATCCCCAAAATATCCCTCACCCAAAAGGCTTTCTGCCACTTACGGGGGAAGCCCGCCTGTCTCATCAGCTTCTTTTTTGAGAGAACCTTCATTGCCTGCAAGAAGGGAACAAATGTGGAATTTGGGGCAAGTCTAGGATAAAATGTGGCTGGTGGGATGGGGCAGGGATCAGCAGAGGGGATCCATCCCCCTCCCACCTGCCCCACTGCAAGCTCCAGGGCCGTGTGCTACTCACATAGTAGGTATTATCATCCTCGTTGTAGGCCAGCTTCACCACCCCATAGGAGCCCTGCAGAGGGGAACAGCCATGGGTCACAAGTTAGAGACAATCCAGAAAACCCACATCACCAAACCGGGCTCTGGGCTCCTCCGCAAACCCACCCCACAGGGATCTCAGAGCTGGTGGGCGATGCTGGGACGAGCAGGGGGGTGTACAGTCTGACATCACACTGACAGCAAAGAAAAGCTTCAAATGCCCCCTTGTGTGGGTGGGAGGGGGAAGGGGAAATTAGTAATAATTTTAAAAATATACAATTCAATTGGCACCATTCAGAACAGAACAGTGAGCAACAAAGGGCTGCTGTGGTGAGTGGCTGGACTTGCTCCCATTCTGGAGCATTCCCATAGCTGGAAAGTGAAAGCAAGCCTGACACTCTCCCAACCCAAAACCCCTCATCCCATCCCAATCCCAGTATTCACCTTCCCAATCTCATCTTTCAGCTTGTACTGGTTGAGCTGCACACAGTCCTGCGGGGAGAGAACAGGGAAGTTTGGCATGAGCCACAAAACTGCTCACATTTGCTCTTTTAAATCTGCAGCAAAACTTTCTCTGCAAACTCACACCTCATCCTGCTCTGCACAAGTGTGAGGTGGGCAGCTTTGATTCATGAGCCTCAAAAGCCACCCACCAAGCCACACATTGGTGTGTTTATAGATGGCTAATTGCAAATATTAACGGCTGGGCAATCCTGTTCTGTCCACTCATGTGGAACAAGAGTGACGGACCAGGAGAGCCCTGAGAGGTTTAATGCTGGCGACCTGGCATTGAGTAATTTTATTTCTTCTGGGCAAAGCAGCCACTTGCTGCCTGTTTTCTGTCAGGCTGGGGGCAGACAGGCCTGTTTCCTCTTTAGATCTCAGTGAACTTCTCTGTTTTTTTGTTTTTAAGGAGTAAAGAAAGAAACTTGCACTACGCTCCTGGCTTCCCTCAAACACAGCTGTGAGAGCTGGTGGCATCAGCAAAAAGCACAAAAACTGGTGAGTTGGGGTCTCACATCCCTGGGGGCTGTCTCCATGGCCCAGGATGTCCCAGTGCCCCCTGCCACACACCTGCAGACATGCCGTGGGGGTTTATCCCAAAAAAAAACAAGCAAGAAATGCCACAGTGGGGAAACGCAGGCAGATGGGGACAGGAGAATGGCAGGAGCAGCNGGGGCTCGGCGGCCGCAGCCTGCGGCGCAGCTGAGGGGCTGTGGGGCAGGAGAGCTGCTGGGGACACGGGGCGGCGTGGAGGGACCGATGGCCTCATCCTGGCCATGCTGTGGCAGGGAGCTGCGCCTGCAAACACAGGGTGGGTCAGGTGGGCTCTCTGG
>VZTB01015658.1:127415-142214 GCA_013397245.1 Thryothorus ludovicianus | reverse complement strand
GACCTGGCGGGGAGCGACCCCGGGACCCCGCAGCCCCCGCAGCCCTGGGCCGGAGCGCGGCTGCCCGGCGCCGCCTTCGCTTTCGGTTCCGCTCCGGCGGCGGCAGCGAGGGAAGGAGGGAGGGAAGGAGGGAGGGAGCGATGGAAGGAGGGAGGGAGGGAGAAAGGGAGGCCCCGCTCCGCCCCAGGGAAGGGCAGGTTTCCCTCCGGGCAGCCGCATCCTGCCCGCCCGCCCCCTGTAAGCCGCTCTTGGGATGTCTTTTGTTCTTTTGTTTATTTATAATTTTTTCCCCCAGTGTTTAATTCCCCTCCGGGCCGCGCGGCCCCGCGTCACCTCCCCGCGGGATGCAGCGCGGAGCCCCGGCCGGTCCCGCTGCCGCCGACCCCGCCTCGGGGGGACACGAACGAACCCCGGCGTTCCCCGCCGCCGCTTCCTGCCCCTGCCCCCGAGCAAACACTGCGCTTCCAGGGTCAGGTCGGCTGGGGGCAAACCGGGTTACCTGCGCCGGTTCCCCCGCACTGAGCGATTGCCCAAATCATCTCCTAAAGGGGAGGTTTGGAAAACAGTTGTTTGGAAATATCACGGGGGCCACCACCAAACAGTTCCCACACAAGTTGCAGCTCTGTAGACAGAACTCAGGGGCACGGCTTTTAATGCCCTGGGTGACACCAGCCCATGGCAAACCACTTGCTTTGTTCAGTTTTTGGGGTTTGGTTTTATTTCCATCCAGCACTATTTCTGCACCAAGCTCACCCCTGGTTTTTTTTCATAAAGCAGCAGCTTCAGCCTTGAGCAGATGCAAATGCCACAGCTGGCCAAACCCTCTTCCTCATTTTGCTTCAAGGCTCGTTTGTGGCACCACTTTGACACTGTAGAGCTCCCCAGAGCAGAGCCAGGCCTCCATGCCAGCGATAAACTGTATTTCTGACCAGAATCTTGAAAGCCACTCTAAAAATCAGGTTTATGCACTTACCGTAACGAGTAGGTGCTCCAAACATTTTAAGGATTAAACTCCTCGATGTTGGTTAAAACACGGCAGAGAGGGAATGAGCCATCACCAGCGTTCCACAATGCCGGGTTCCCCTTTGCTGTTGGAAACCTCGTTATAAAATCAAGGCCCTGATGATCTGCCAACAGCCCCGATGCAGCACTAATTAATGGAATGTGTAAACTAACACCGGACTATCCCTGTCTCAACCACACCTTAGTGCTTCTCTCTTCCTCCTTACCCGGCCGGCCTCCAGCAGAACCAGGTTTAGGTCTGGTCTGGCAATGCCACAGTTAAATCTGCTGCTTCCAAGCAGGGTATCTCCTGGGGTTTAATGATGCTCAGCTTCTACATAGTCACCAGGTGAGTGGCACCCACAAAAGGTTTACACTCACAGAAGTGCAATCCTGTCTGCCCTCAAATTCCACACTTCAGCCAAAATGAAACCTCATGGGCAGGGACACCTTCCACTATCCCAGGCTGCTCCAAGCTCCACCCAGCCTGGCCTTGAACACTTCCAGGGATGAGACAGTCACAGCTTCTCAGGGCACCCTGTGCCAGGGCTTCCCTCCCCCTCCAATTTCTCCCCAATATCCCATCTAACCCTGCCCTGTGCCAGTGGGAAGCCATTCCCCCTGGTCCTGTCAGTCCAGCCCTCATCCAAAGTCTCTCTGCAGATTTCTTGGAGGCTCCTCCAGATACTTCAGTCATGATCTCCACCTATTCACCCATAAAAGCAGAGCAGGTAAATGATAGACAGTGCTGAGGGGAGAGCACACACAATAAAACCATTTCAGCTGAGCTGGGGCTGTTGTTTCCCACTCCTCACTCTCCTCATCCCCCCTCTGCACAAGGACACATGAAACAAGTGCCAGGACTTTGCACTGTTACACCTCTCTGACTGAACCCTGTCTTTTCCCCTTCTGCCAGCACCATCTGTTTCTGCAGCATAAACAGCAACTGCAGACAGGTTAAAAGCAAGGACACGTTTTAAATGAGACTCCCCCTCCCATACCACTTAAAAAAGAGATCACAAAGGAGCTTTGCCTACATTTTCCAGTATCTTTTGTACCTCAGTGTTCATAAAGCTTGCATTGATTCGGGAAATGTCACTTCTAAGAACAGAACACTCCTTCTTCATGCCTGCACTGTTCCCCACAGTGTGTTTATAACACAGCCAAGAGGGTCTTCTCTCTTTTTTCCCCCACTAATTTCTTAACTTCAAGTACAGACTAAAAGTGAAATGAGCAGAAAACGATGTTTGTGTTACAAAACACAAGTTTGTTGAAGAGCAGACCGTGATTTATTGGCAGTTATTCTGAAACACAGACGACTGAATACAATAAAAAGATGATTGTAAAAAAACCAAACAAACCCAAAACAGGAAAACAAACAAATCTCATCTTTAAATGCATCACTTGAAGGCGTTGATTAAGGGGACACCGTGTGCTGGCAGCTCCTGGTGCAGCTGACGGAACAACATGGCACATTTGTTCCTCTCCTGGGTCCTGCCCAGGGTGTGGAACAGCCGGGCTTGGAAGTAGAGAACATCTCTGAGCTGCTCTTTGCAGTCCACTTTGGCAAAGTAAGCCTTGGCTTCATTTAGATTCAAGATAGCAGATTCCAAAGCTGTGGGGAAAAGGGGGACAGTCATATTTAAGAAAATATCACAGTAACAACTCCAAGCAAGGCAGCTCAAGTCTAAGGAGGCCAATTATACATTCCTCAGCTTTTCAAAACCATTTGTGTCTTAGCAACATGGTCTCTCAGCTAGTTTCTATTATTCAGCCTTTGCTGCAAAATATGTGTGTGAAAGTATGCAGATAAACAATGTATATAAACATCTGTGGAACAACTAATTCCAAATTAATTTTGTATCCAATAACCAGGTAAAACACTCTGGTGTAGCAGGACTCCAGTACAGACCCTGGTTTGCACTTGTGAGCAGTTTCAGAGAGAATGACTCTTCACACTACCTTCAATCTTCTTTTGTGGAGTGTAGGAAGCTGCAGAAGCCACCTGACATTTGGCCACCAAGAACATGGCACAGCCTTTGTCCAGAACAGCTCCATGGGCCAAGACAGGTTCTATTGCCATGTGCAGGATATTCAGGGCTTGTTCAGGAATGCCAAGGATCAGCTGAAAGAGAAATTCTTGCTGGTGTCACAGTGGAATCCACTGATAGGAGCAGCTTCTTCAGGGAACACCAACACAAGCCACATCTGTTTCTAATAACATGATATAACACACACTTTTTTTGTTCAACTTTTCCCCCACAATCTTCTTCTAAATCAAAACTTGTGAGTAGAAATGAGCTGTCTGAAATGAATGGGAAAGGCTTCTCCACTCAGTCAGTGCTGACAGCCACGTCTCTCAGAATAAAAAATATAACTAAACTCATTACCAGCATTATTTTTAATATACAAGCCAACCTGTGCTACTAGAAAGCCAAAATACCAGCATAAAAAATAACAGAAGACATTAAGACAGGGGAAATTTATGCTGCTTAATTATATAGAATAACTATACATTTTAGTGATACACACAAAATTCAACTTTTATTAACTTCCTCGAAAGCTTTTACATTCAGAGTCTGCTTCTTCAGAATCAATAATTTAATTCCAACAAGGCTGTGTTCTTAAATCTCACAGGAATAAAAACAGCATCCAGATCCCCAGAATAAATGTTGCCCTGCAGCCCTGTGAAAACACAAATCAGACCTACCTGGGAGAAAGCCAAGTTGAGCAGAGTTTCAGAAGCCAAGTACTGCAGGCTGTACTCCCGAGCCAGGGCCAGAGCCTGCAGCAGCACCGGCAGCGCGATGGTGTGACACGAGGACCTCCAGTACAGCTCTGCCATGGACAGCAGCACCCTGACCAAACACAGGCAAGCAGTTCCAAACCTTTACTCTGCGTGAAAAATGCCCACTTGTTTCCCAGGGAATTATTCCATCCACAAGGGTGTTTGTTTTATTAGGAATTACGCTGCTGTGTGCACAATAAAATTTAAATTACACCCTTAAGAGGAGATGCTGCAGACATACAAAAGATAAAATAACACAGTAGCTCCCTCAAGATTTACACAAGGTAAAACTACATACACACACACATTTCCATTTCCCATTTATTTTAGATGCAGTGTTCCTTCTATGAACCTCCACAGAACTTTAAGTTTACCACCTTGCAGTTTACATATTAAAAATAACTAGGTTTAAATGACATAATATTTTGAGGATTCCTCCATACTGTGATTAATAATTGAAATGACTCTGTAATCTCAGAATCACAGCAGGTAATCTGAAGACTAGTGAAGTCTGAACACAGACAAATTGAAATGGCTGATTCTAATCACTGCGAAGTGGCTTTAATACTCTAAAAATGAAACATTCTTACCTAATCACCATCTCGGTGTTCTTGATTTTCTGGCAGTGGATCAACAATTTCTGCAGAAGTTTGTGTGCCTCTGACATCTGATTTTGGGCTTTCAATACAATGGCTTTTCTGTCGTGGTAGAAAGAAAACATCACTGTATTTTTGTGTTTTGTATATAGAATTCTGCTCTTCAGAACACAGTAATACAGGTCTGTATTTTGTGACCTGTGTTTCTTGTAGCTGCAGCCTGGCACCCTGACAAAGTGTACACATGCTGCACACACAGACAGGAGGAAAAAACAGATCTCCCTGGTGCCAACTGGACAACTCCCAGGCAGAAAGGATCAAACTCATAAAACAGCTTTAGATAGAAACCAGGGATTGCCAAAACCAAAGGCCAAACAGGCAGCAGAAGCAGGACATGCATGCTAGAAAGCATAAGTAATTATCTGTGAGAAAAACAGGTATGAGGTAAAGCAGCTAAAATTGGCCTGAGCTAACAAGGATATGGAGCAACAGGAAAATGGAGAACAGGGAAGTCAGGACCAAATGCACAGCAGCAGGGGATGGGTACAAACGCCCTGAACCAGACACTGAGCAGAATATTTAAAGATCAGGGAATTCATGATCAGTCCAATTCCAGAAGGACAAGCATCAGGTCCCACAGCTTGAATACTGCTCTTCCAGCTCACTGGCACTGGCTGCTTTTAGGTGTTTTGCCTCATTGAAAATCGACAGGAAATTCTTTGAACACTAAGCTGGTTTTCATACTCACCAAGTTTTAACTGTAACTATTTTTAACACTTCATTCTCTTTTAGAAACAAGACCCCGTTAAGGTGAGTGAAAAAAAATCACATTGTTCTGTTTTGGGGATGTAGAAACCAGGCCACAGAGGAATTTGCTCAAGGCCTGAGCTCCCTCCCCAGCCCTTTGACATAAAAATCTGCTTTGTGCTCAGGTTTGAGTCCAGCAGATTTTGAAGAGGCTACCATAACAGATTCACAGCTCTAAAATAACACCAGCTTCAGCTATTCCAGTCTTTAAAATGTCCAGAGAAACAACTACAAATTATTATTGCAGGACATGCTCTAAGGGAATAGCCCTATAGGTTGGACAACATGACCTTAACTAGTTCTGGAAAGGGAAAAATGTGTAACACATGTGACTGCCAGTGATGATTTTGCTAAAGTTTTCATTATCTTCATGGAACACACCTGCAAGTGCATGAAGACCCACAATTTCTTACCTGTATACACCTTCAATGCTGTTAAGGGCTGTAATCCCTGCTACAAGAGAATCTGCTACATGGTATCTGCCATCGTTCATGGCTCTCTCAAACTGTATTTTCTGATCAAACAGCATCCAAAGCTAAACAAAGAACATCCAGAAACAAGTTTTAGAAGTTGTGCCTGCTCATTTTCTTAAGCCAAGTTAGAATTTACTTTTTATTTTCCCCTGAGGGTATTTATGTCTAGACACACTAACTCCACTGTCCAATTATTGGATTTACTGAATTACTGTCCTCAACAGAAAAGCTCGGGTCTGGATTAATGTTCCAATGTGGATGCTCACCCACTTGATTGCATTTTAAGTAAAAAGGTTCTTTTAAATCATTACTAATGATCTGAGACTTGTAGACAAGAGGACTTGTTCTGTAGTGAAAGGAGAAGGCTCACACTATATTTAATGGGATCTCAAACACTTCAATGTAAATACTATCTTATAGACTCCTGTGGCAATGTTTCCCAGAGTCACACAAAAATCAGGTTATTAGCCTATTATCTCAGTTATTTCTGGATTGTAATGTATCAAAATAAGCAGCACTAATTAAACAGAACTTGGAAGCTTCAAATCAATGCAGAGCATTTAATTGCTCCATGTGCTCATGAAGCAGATGTGTATTCCTCTGTTAATGAAATTTATACTTGAACAGCTTCATCTTAGGAGACTGTGGTGAGAGAAATGTCTCACCAGTCTGAAAACAACACAGGCAGCTTTTCCATGCTTTTGTAAAAAAGCTGATGCTGCACAGCTTCCCATGAGGAAGGAGCCAAGGGAAATGAGAAAACACATAGTCCAAGGAATCCAGAGGAAAATTCAGGAGCAGTGGGATTCAGATCCTACTGTGTAACAGTTACATAACTTAGAGGCTGAATGCTAAGTACTGTACCTGTGCATGCTGACTGTTGGGAGGGAATCTCTCCTTCAGGTGTTTCAGTATTTCAGAAGCAGCTGCAAAGTACCCCTGGAACACAGAAGGACACTGATTAACACACCCTGCTCCCCTCCCTTCCAGCACAGCCCTCAGGGAAGGGATTTGCCAAACAAACACCCTGCATTGTCTCTGCCCCCAGAGCAGGCGTTAAAGACAGAAAAAACCACAAGTGGAGTCTTGCACTCTCCATCAGTAACACCCACGCCTCCTCTCAGCAAATGGCACTTTGCAAGTAGCCCTAAAGCTCACCTGCTCGGCGTGCAGCTCTGCCAGGTGACACAACACCACGGCAAAGGACTCGGTGTTGTTCTGCTGAACGCCCACGTTCACAGCCTCCAGACTGTTCATGCTCAGCAAGGTCTGGGCTTGTTGAAGTGCCATGGTGCTTGTGCAAGAGAAATATCTTTTAGTTTTCAAGCAGCAAACGACAGCCATTTTTAATCTATGGTCTTGTTATGACAAAAGTCGACATTTTCTGGTTAAGCCAGGGGCCTGGGGAGAAGGAAAACTTGGAAAACAACTGCTCTCCAAGGACCCTGGGCTGTGAAGGCACAGCAAGTACTACAGACTGAAAGCTGCACACAGCCAAAGCACAGAGATGCAGAAAGTGGGGTCACAAGAACAATTTATGATCTATTTGCCACCACTGAATGGAAACTCTATCTCTTCTCCAGTATGAGTTTTAAAGGAAGACAAGAGAAGGGAAATAATTGCACTCAGTACTGAATCACAGTCTGATTGCTTTATTTTAGTGCACTGGAGAGACACAGTCACTTGTTACACCTATATAAATGCATTATGTGCTAACAAGTGCAGCAGCTAATCCAGGAGTTCCAAAGAAAGCAAATACCTGCGGCCATATAATCTCCAAATGGCTGTTTTCTGGGCTATGCTGATGTCAATGAGCTCTGACAGGCTGTGCTTCCAATGCAACAGATCAGAATCTTTTAAGGCATCCATTAGTTTGTTGGCAGCCTTTCCTGCAAAAGCTCTTTGCTGAACCAAGGACTGTATTCCCAAGGAAGCAAGATACTGGGAAGAAGGAAAAAAAAACAACATAACTACAGTGTTGGAAGATAACAGAGTACCCCAGGCTTGCAAATTACACTGGAGCAGGGTTCTAAACAGCTAAAAAAGAATCCCAAAAAGACAGCACAGACAAAGGAACATTGCTCCAGGCATTTCTTTAAATACTCACTTATGCACACCCACACATATGTGAAATGTCATTTTGTTGGATGTGAAAGGTAATTTCCACTCCCCCACATAGAAATCTTATGGAGGAGGACAGGACCAGTACCTGGATTTCTCCAGAACTGCTGTGAAAACAGAGCTTTTGCTTTCCTTCCCTTCCCCACAAAGAGGCCATGTCTGCTCTATCTCCCAACAACAGCAGTTTAGTCCATTTTAGAACAATTCTCTTAACAAAGGAATTGCAGATTTGGGAAGACAGAATTAAACATTAACAGACAACCAGGGCACGAACTACCAAAGAGGAGAGCTGCCCTGCAAGATTGCACAGAGCTGTACAATTAAACATGAGTTCAAACCAGAACAACACTTCAGGGAAGGTGGAGGCCTAAGAACCTCCCTGAGCACCAGATTGTACCAAAACAGTGCCTGGGCCAGTAGCCACAGAGAGTTTTTCTTCCTGAAAGTCAAACAAGTTAGAAGAAAAACCAGTGAGTCTTGCAATAATGCTCTGGCATTAAAGCAACTGAACTGTGGCTTGTTAATATGAAGAATAAAAGTCACAGAAACAGCTAGATTATGGAATGTTAAAACATGTTTGTTTAAATCCAGTCATATTTTGAACAGACAAGCCACAAAACCCCAAACTCTGATCACACACAAGCCCATTGCCACATGGGTTTATCCTACAATGAAGTTAAGGATTGATGAAATGGACTCACTGGCAATCCAAAATGTAAGGATTTGTTCACAGAGTGCTCCAGCAGAACACAGCTATCAAATATCTTCTGCTCCAGGATGTACAACCAACTCTAGCAAAGAAAAAGATCAAAATCTCATTGCAAATAACATGGCTGCAGCACTTTTAACTTGGCTTGCTGTTACAGAACACACAAAAACTCACTGGAAATTCAAACCACTTGAGGATTGATTCTAAGGAAACTCCTACTAAATGCTGCACAGCAGAACATAGAAGTGCAGCCAGGCTGGGATCTTGGTGTGGCACCAGCCAGTGCTGGAGGTTCAGTGATGCACAAAAATACAGGGAACTGTGGAATGGAGCACCTCAGGAGTTTGGTATCATTGATGTCGATTCATTATAATGTTAATTACAGGAAAAAAAAATAGAGAGAAATCCAAGTCCTTCCCTCCCACTCTGCTTGCTCTAAAGGTGGCTGTTTACTCTGAGAATTCAACAGACAGGAAGGAGGAAGCTTCTGAAAAACTTCTTTTTATAACATTTAGGACTCAACTTGGAACTTACTACTGACATCTCTGGGATAACAATTCCTGCTTTAAAAATTAACCCTGAGCTGCAACAAAGCATCCCATGATCCTGCAGTTTGTTGCCCTGGGTGCCAGGATGTCACCCCACTGCTGGGCAGTCAAATTCCCTGGGTGAGATGCTGCTGTGAGAGAAGTTCTGCAACAGTTCACTGAGCAAAGCAACTCAAGCTGCATTTGAAGAGAGCTCTCACCAGGCAGTGCTGCAGGCAGACGTGGTCGTTGGACTCCTGGGCAATCCTGATGGCTTCCTGAAGTGCCAGTTCAGCCTGCTGGCTATGAGCAGAGGGAGAACAATTAGCATTCCTACAGTGCTTAAGATACAGCATCCTGATCCAGAGGAATATTGATCTGAATGATGCATAATGCACTCAGATATCTCATTTAACAGCCTGTGTTTTCCTCCCAGCACTCAGCAGTGCATTCTGGCTTTCAGGACAATAAGTCTGACAGTATCTGCAAACCAAAATGCAGCTGTAACCCCTATGTGGGCTTTCAAACCCTGTACATGCCATGGTGCCAAGTTATTGTTTGAACAGGGGAGACATTTAGAATCTGCCTGTGTAGGAATTATTGCTCTCAACTTTGCTGTGTCCTTCCCCTCTCCAGACCTTTCACATGGTGCCTCCAGGCAGCAATCAATAAATGCAAACCATAAATGAAGATGGGTAGGCCAGCTCTATCAACAAAATAAATCCCACCTGTATGGCATTTTAAATTCTAAAAGCTTGGATGGCTTTTTTTGTTTAATTATTCTTTTGCCAGCCCATCAGCTCTGCGTCCACTTGCAGAAAACCAAACACACTTGTCCTGAAAATGTGGATGAAAATAAGCATTCATGTCTACTGACCCTTCTGAGATCATGGAAATATAATTGAACACTTAAAATACCCAGGACACAGACAAATATCAACCCTTAGATGCCTCAGTTATTATGGAAACCAAACAAACATCAAAACAAAAACCAACCCAAACAAATCACGATCGCAAGACCATCCCAACCCAACCACAGCTGCCGTCGAGTTAGAGAAAAGCCCAGAAGAGATTTTCAGGAGGAAGGGGAGGTCTCTGTCAGATGCCCCGGGGTGAATGAATCCCTTACTAGTGGCCGAAGCGGCAGTGCAGGGCCGCCAGGTTGAGCGCGGCGTAGCGCAGGCTCCGCCCGTAGCCCTCGTCCCCGTTGCTTTTGCTCTCTGCCCCCGTGAGGATGAGGCGGTCGAAGTAATGCAGGAGGCTGTGCGCGGAACTGAAGACATCCTGCACTCTGAGGCTGTTTAAGTAGCTTAAATAATGCTGGAAAGGGAAACAAAGTCAGCTTGAATTGTACAGGTACTAAAACAGAGGTTTTGTTTATAATTGCGAGGTATTTTTGCCCCAAAATATGTAACTGTGAAATACTGATCAGAAGTTGTAATAGTGATACTACCTGGGCAGAATTTCTGGATAAAATTGGATAATTTCTTGGACAATATTGGCTGTCTGTTCTAACATGATCTGCCAATGGTGAAAATTACAAGATCTGGCTGTCAGAATGATCCCAGGGAATCTGAGACCTTTACAGAGGTGGAATCTCTGTATTTATGTGTGAAGTGAGAGTGGGGATGGAGGCAGGACCTCCACAGTGTCTGCACACAGCAAGATTCTAAGAAACATCAGCACTGCTTCCAAATGCTGTGCAGGTAGAAAGGAGATACTAAAATTATGTATTTTCTTTTTGGCTTTGAGACCTGCCTTATCCTGTGAAGCCCAGCCAGGGACTATGGCAGCCCTTTCAAGGACACCCTTCCAAACAGCAGCAAGGAAAATGCTGCCTGCTCAGCCCAGGGCTGCTGGGAGGAAGAGTTGGAAAGAAAGGCAGGAATTAACATATGGAAGCTGCTCAAGAAGAAGCTGTTGAGGGACAAAGCAAGAGCTCACACCACAGGGCTGGAAATGCCACTCAGTGGGAGCTGTCTGTGGCTTTCAGTATAAATTGCTATTATGCACCAGAAGAAAAGAGAACAACCAGCAAAATTACCAGATATTGCACTTAATACTGATTTTTAAACCACAGGAGTGTGAGGCCTGAAATTCCTTAGGAAAATGTGGGTAAATGAAGTAAGATTTAGATTTAGTTGAACAAGAATGTGCTCAGTCCCACCAAAATTAAGAGGCTTATATCTGTGCAGGAAGGGGAAGTACTTTGCTTAATTAAGGTTTCTGTACCTTCAGGAGTTTTAGTCTGAATTACTAAACATTTACATGCAACTTGCTCACACTTTTATCATCTACTTATATTTCAATAGAGAATAAATTACTTCCAAATAATCCTGTCCTAGAGAAAAGAAATCCTTTTACAACCATCGTGGCTGAAGACAAAGATACTTACTGCTTCAGCAAAGTCTGGATTAAATTTTAACAAGTTGTTCAATTCCTTTTGTAAAGATGCTGGAGCTAGAGCCTTTGTCTCATCATTCTTTAGTAAAGAAGCCTGGAATAAAATTTGAACAGTACAAGTGAGATATGTAACTCCATCAGGAGGGTTATAAAACTGTGGTACAGGATTGTCAGGTTGTTATCTGCTTGGAGAGGACATTAAAGAAGATTTTGGAGCAGCTCCACTATGGCAGTGGCAGTTTGATTCTCTACTATATTATAGTGTTCACTTTGCAGAGATCAGAGAGACCAAGTCAAATAAAACCTTATTCAAAAGACTATTTAAAGGCATTTGAAGAATTCTGGTTAAGAACAATTACCACACATTGCTCACTGGAATTACATGTATCTTCTCACACAAAAAAATCCCTCAGGAAAATCTATAAATCCACAGTTTGCTTTGGCAAGCAGTTCAATTAATAAAAAATTACAGAAATGTAGTTACTAAAATTATCATTACTGACTATTGAATTACTGACATTTGTGTCCATGTGTATTTCTGTTCCATTTCTCATTTACCAGCTGGAATAACCAACAAAACTGCACATTTCACAGCAATGTGAGGCAAGAGGAGCAGAAGGACCTTCTGAGAACCAAATATCAGCATATGGTGACATGTCTGGAATAAAACACTCATAGCCCCAAGTGCTCATACTGAGCAACAACATGCAAGATATCAACAAGCAGAGAAAACATCACAGCTGACACTGTGGATAAAATTCAAGGTGAAATTCATGTTGTTATGGAACATTTCCTCCACTTTAATGAGAATTAACATACCTGCTGAGAAAGAAAATACTCTGCTTGTTTCTGGGAAAGAGGCCCACTGCAGGCTATCTCTTCTTCCCTGGTAAGAAACACTCTGGTTAGAAACAGGGGCAAGGAAAGAAACACATTTCATCACACCCCACACTTCTGCTTAAGAAAGTTTTCTGAGATATTACAGCTCAAAGCACTGAGAAGACTTAATAAAGAACAAAATTCACTCCATCAAAGTCAGCAATCCAAATGATTTCACACAGTTTAGCTTCAACCTGCAGAGACTTCAATTGAGAGCAATGTCACCCTAAATACACCCTAAAAAAACCTGGAGAAAAACAGCAGAGAGGAGATTTGGGGCTGACATATTCAAATGGCTCTGCTCTGTTTTTTCTGTCTTCTGAACACAGTCCCAAGCAGATGAACTGGCACTTTGGCCACATCCATCACTGCTGGAAACAGCTGATCTGCAAGACATTTGCTCTGTGGAAAGCCAGCAAGTGCAGCACCCAGGCAGACCACAAAAGCTGCTGTCTGACTCACAAGGCAGCAACTCCTGCACAAATTTATACAAATGCAGTTTGCAGAGCACATTTTAAATATATGGACATATAAAATACTTTTGGGATTATTCTTACAATGGAGCACCTCTGCAGCAGGGGAAAACTCAGTATTTTCTTCTTTTTGAGGTAAAAAGACACGAGTTCTTTTATTTGTGGGTAAAAAGCAAAACAAAACCGAACTTGTCCTTATTGAGCAATCTTTCCCTGTTGGAAGCAGAAGTGACCTCTCCAACAGTTTTAGAGGAGTCACTCAGCAGTGGGAAATTGGGCAGCAAATTCCCAAAGGAGGATGAGGATGGGGCAGTGCCACCTTCCCGAGCCACTGACAAATGTCACCACACGGTGGCACCAAGGAAACGAGCGGCCACAGAGCTCAGCCCGGCTGCAGGAGACTTTAAAAAAATAAAACACTCATTTTCTGAAGAGGCGGGAAAGGCTTTAACACGAATTGATCACCTTAAAGGCCCGTCAAGTTCTTCCTTCTCCATTTTGCCATCCAGCTCCTCTGGATTTGTCAGCTCCATCTCACTCTCGTCGGCTCCATCCTTTTTCTCATCCTTTTGGAAGTACTGCTGGAGAGCTGTGTACAGTTTATAGACCTGGCTGAAGGAAAGTTTGTTGTATGCCAGGATCATGTGGCGCAGGAACAGACCTGGAGAGGGAAACAGCAGCTGTGAGCACGGGCTGGCAGGTGCTGCTGCAGACAGGACACCAAAATCATGGCCAGCAGCTCAAACGACATCTTTGGATCCTCACTGAACAGAAATCAATGAGAAATGCAACAGAAATTACTGAGTCTCAGCTCAGTGATACAACTCAGTGTTGCAGGCTGTAAATCTGGTCTTAATTTAGCAGCAAATCTCCCAGATAAATTGTCAAAATCAGTAACAACCTCACAATATGCAAAACTGTTGATAATATGCAACATCTGAGCAAGAGAAAAAATTCTGCAATTTGACACCTCCCCAGAAAAGCAAAGCTGTGTCCTGAGGGAATCACATCAATGAGATACCACATCAAAAATAGCTTATGGATAACAATTATTTACCTACTACACTTGTTTTATGAACTTCTGGCTCTGTCCCTGAGAAGGAATCTGAAAGGTCATCAAAAAATTGTTCCATGTCTTTCAGTTCTCCTTCTGCCATAAGTTTTAACCTAAACAGGGGAAGAAAATGACATATTTCAGGATATTAATATAGACATAAAATAAAATATTCCCCTGTGTCCTGCATAAATGACTAAACACAAACAAGTGATAACTTATTTCTTGGGCCCAGGAGGTTTTCATACTGAGATAAATAAGATCATATTAAATATTGGTAAGCCAAAAATTAATCAGGTTTGAGCTTTTTGTCTTTTTTAAATTGGTCTTTATTAAAAGATAACAATTAGACGAGATGGTTGTTCTTAAAAAAAATAGGAACCTTTTTTTAAATTTTTATTTTTGAAATTTGAAAGCTTTGACTGATTACAGTTTTGGAACTGTTGCTGTTTAGTAGTTATTTGATATGACAGATCTATCACCATGGCAGAAGACAATAAATCTTCTGTCCTACAGAAACTTTGTTGGTGCCTTTCAGAACTCAGTGATGACAAGTAAGAAATCTGTCGAAGCAGAGATTTTTGGCCCAAATGTACGCTTTTAAAACCCGACATTTCCACGTTTCCGAGCGCTCAGGGCGGACGCAAACAGCGCAGAGGATCCGCACGGCGGCCCCGGCGGCTCTGTCCCCGCCCCGCCCGCACGGGCCGAGCTGCGCGCCGGCGCGGCCTAGCTCGCTGAGCAGCACGAGCAGGGCCATCTTGTGCGGGGTGACCCAGTCGCGGNTCCGCACCTGATGTGGACGGAGCCGGCCAGGTGCGGGCAGCACTCCTCGATAGCCTTGCGCAGCCGCGACAGCGCCATATCCGGACCCTGCGGAGCACAGCGACATGTCGCGACAGGCCGCGACACAACGGGGCCGCGACCTTTTCCCCCCGCCCCAGCCCCAGCCCGGGCCCGGACCTGC
>VZTB01015658.1:87406-120432 GCA_013397245.1 Thryothorus ludovicianus | reverse complement strand
GCCCCGGGCGCTCCCCTGAGGCGCCCCGTCGCGCCCGGGGCTGCTGTGGCGTCCCGGAAAAGCTCTGCTTGGTCTAAGGGTGCGTGTAAAGAGGGAGTTTCAGTTAAAATTATTCAAAAGAGATCCCTCCCGCCGCTCTTCTATCGTTGTGCGGCTTTGGTAGCACACCCAGCTTGCACAGGTGTGTCAGGAGCAGCAGGTGAGATCCTCGTCAGGTAACTAAACACCCTTAAAGCTAACAACAGCTGCAGAGAAGCTGGAACGCAGGATTTTGCTCCTATGGAATGCACATAAGGTATGGAGAGGGAAGACACCCATGGCAACTTGTCCATGGCAGTGGAGACTGATGGTTTTGGTGCAGAAATTGGGAATGTTGTGATTAATTCTCAAGGGAGGGATTTTTTGTTCTAGCGTGTTTAATTTGTGTGTTGTGTTGGTGCTTTTCAGCACGCTGCCGTTTCTTTTCCAGAGCAATATGGAGAGTCTAGACACCATAATTCAATTATCAGTTAATGACCTGAGGGCATAGAAGGAATCCACAGGTGATTAAGGAGAAAATTAATGCCCACGTAGCCCTACCTTTCACCTTAAGTGAGTGGTTGGCAGCAAGATAAAGAGATTTTCTATTTGGTATCAACAACGTCCGTGTGTCCAAAATGGGTGACAAAAAGTTCCTAAAAATATTTGTGTTTGGTGTTGACAGTGATGTTTGAACAGTTGTTACAGGCTCTGGAATAAACTGAATCTAAGAAGCAGGTGTTAAACTCTCAGGCCAGGGTTGTGGTATCAAATGTCTCGTGTCCTTTTAGTCATTGTGTGTCCTGCTGCTGCTGTGACCCCCTGAACAGGCCATGGTTGTGTAAAAAAGGAAGTTGAATTTCGACAGATCCTGTTGGTTCGTTATTTTATATTTATGTTATTTATATGTGGCTGCCTTGAAATTTTTTTGAATACATAATCAGCTCCTCAGTTTTGAAGAATAGGTGATGAATGAGAGGAATGGTTGTGTTACAGCTTTCCCTTAATATTAGAAGAAGTATTTTTCAGAAGTTCCAAGTTTTAAAACTCAGAGCTCTGCTGGACTGTCACTGGCTTTCTGTATTTCTGCAAAGTTAATTCCTCTTGCCTAATAAACCAGGATAATTATGTTTTGTCCAGGAAAAGTTAGTATTAATGCATTTCCACAGTGCTTTATTGGAGAGTAATAAAACAAGCTTTAGTTTGAGGCGGGGGTGTGAGCTCTGTGAGGGAGGGGCCGTTGGAGTTCACCCCCTGGAGATCTCCTGTGCCTGGGCACCCCAGGGCACGGAGGGTTCTGGTTTCACCAGGATGAATTCTGCTGTTGAAATACCCTTAATGATGAGAGGATTTAATTAGAACACATATTTGATGTTGTAACTGAAGCTCGTGTTCTTCCCTGCTGTGGTTTGAAAGGAGACGTTCTGGCCCATCCCCAGTTATGGTGGCATCAAGTTCCCACAAATGTGAGGGGATTGTGCTCAGTTCAGGACAAATGTACAACTTCATCTAGAAATTAGTGTAGTTACCACAGGAATTAAAGCTACAGAGCTGAAGTGCATGTTCTGGTTGGTTGGGGTTTTACAGCAAGAATTAAGTCTCAAAAGCAGTTTTTTCTGTCTTGGTGCTTTGGGGAAAAAAAGAAAATATGCTGCCCTGGAATGAAAAAGAGAACAGCTGTTAAAGAAAAAAGTATGAAAAAATAATTGTGTTTAAAGGAAGTTGTACCCCTCAGCTTCCTTTCAGGCAGAACCTGATGTGATTGTTTGCCACTTGTGTTTTTTCTAGCAGGTCTCAGGGAGCCACCTGACAGTGATTAAACTTGTGACCTGCCCAACTTGGAGTCCAAATTCCACCTTTAAGCAGAATATGAGCTTTTGGTAGAGAATCCAGTGCTAAAGGCTTCCAGGGATAAAAAGTAGCACTTTGTGTATGTGTTCAGAATTTCTAGTGTTTTAAGATCATGTGCCTCAGAACTGGAATACACAATCGGTAGAAAATAAGTTTATTTAGATATATTTTAACTTTTGTTAGACATTCTGTAAGGCAACAAAACAAGGAGGTTCAGGGAGATCTCGAAAAACGTTTCCTTCTCGGTGAACCATTCTGTAATTATCTCCTAACGAAGTTCGAAGAGCAGGAATGTTATTTTAGAGAGAGTTTTGTTGTGAGTCATGCGGGAGCTGGCAGAGTTGTGGAGCAGATCCTGCAGGGACAGTTGTGCATTAATCACCAGAAGTTGCTGTTTCTGCCTGTCGGGGTGTGCCCTCACCTACCGCGGGCTGTCAGTCACTCCTTCCTTGCTCCGCCGTTGCATCACCCCTCAAATTCCTGACTCTTCTTGTGGGGAGCTCTCTGGAAGAGGAGCTGGGAGTGTGAGCTGCCTGTGCCTGCGCTGGTCTCTCCTCTCCCGCTGTGGATTTCAGCCGGGAGCGGAGCCGCTCCCTCAGCGCCGGGATGCGGCGGCTCCGGGAGCTGGCACCGCACGCTGCTGGGATGGTGACAGATGGAGCGAAGCAGCTCCTCAGCAGCAAGCCACATCTCATGTGGGCTTTCACGTACTGATTTTCTGCCTTTGCTCTGTGATGTTTTCAGGCGGGAGCTACTTCCATGTGGGCTTCCTGCTGCGGGTTGCTGAATGAAGTCATGGGCACGGGAGCAGTGCGTGGCCAGCAGGCTGGCTTTGGGGGAGGTGCTGGCCCATTCAGGTTTACACCAAGCACAGGCTTCTCAGCATACCCAGCTCCTGCTGCAGCCGGCACCAACATCGTCTGCAAAGCCTGTGGGCTTTCCTTTTCAGTTTTCAGGAAAAAAGTGAGTATGTTTCCTATTGCACTGTATTGCTACCCCTCTGAACTCATCTGTGGCATGCTGGGAGATGAGGGTGTATTTCTCAGGAACCTGGGGCAGATACAGCCATGGATGGAGGAAGTGCCTTATTCTGAGGTCACAGGAAATTACTGTCAGCCAGGATTAGAAATTAGTCTGATGTTCATTAGTCAGTGACACGTTGGATCTGGGCTGGCCTGGCAATTAATGGACTCTGGTTTGTAAGATACATGTGTAAGCTTCAGAATCTGAAACAGTAAAGCAGACCTGGCTTTGAAGAGGCACCAAACAGTGGTTGAGTACTGGAGTGAACAAACTAGGTGATGGAAAAGTTAAAAACTCACAATACAGTATTAGAGCTTCTTTCTGGAAGTTCTCATGAAGTTCTGGTTGGTTCCTGACTAGCTTCAGTTCTGCTCAATGCTGTTGTGCTTCCACAGCCTCTTCCTTCTTTGGGAGGCAGGTTGGTGTGTTAGTGCAGATAAATAAAACTGAAATTGTTAATATTTTATTATTTCTTGTGTCACAACTGTCCAGCATTGTTATTTTGTCCCCTCAGTGACCTAATCCTCTGCAGCTCTTTCAGAAAATCATGAAGCCTCTCCCCTCAGCTTGTGTGTTGTTTTCCCCTCATGTGTCCTGTTCACATGGCAAGGCTTTGTTGAGTGAAGCGTGTAGGGACATTTCTGAAGCCAATATTAATTTTCTATAATCCTGAAAACCTTGAGGAGTTTGTGTTCAAAGCAGCTGGAATGCTGACAGTCTTGTCTATTCCAGCTTTTGTGTATTGTGAGTCCTTTGAACAAAGCTCTCTTGAGCAGTGACATCTGGGCTTTTGGGAGTATTTCCCTCCCATGTGATTCATCACATGCAAGGCCTTTGAGTTCTTGGAATCAGTAGAGGAAGCAAAACTCTAAAGTTTGGGGTAATGCTGTTGTTTTACACACATGAAAGGAACAGTGACAGTATATTAAGAAGTATTTTAACAGATCATAAAGTTGATTTTAGTTTCATTTGTTGTCAAAACTACAACTTGAGTACTTTATTCATGATGGTTTTCACTGAAACCTCAAATCAGCTTCAGTAGTGCCAAAAGAGTGAGAGACTCCCTTGGAACACTTGCAAAACTGACAGGGCAGTTTTCTGTATTTAAATCTTAAAAATTGTGTCTGTCCAACTGAGAGTGGAAGAGCTAAGAGTAAATTCTGTAGCCTGGAGAAGGAGAGAGCAGGGCCTGGATTTGTTTCCTGTGACCCAGAGCTGAATGGTTCCCTCCTCTCCCCTCAGCACGTTTGCTGTGACTGCAAAAAGGATTTTTGCTCAGTTTGTTCAGTCTTACAAGAGAATCTCCGAAGATGTTCCACTTGTCACTTGCTGCAAGAAACGGCCTTCCAGCGCCCTCAGCTAATGAGACTGAAAGTGAAGGATCTGCGTCAGTACCTGATCCTCAGGAACATCCCCACGGACACCTGCAGGGAGAAGGAAGACCTGGTGGACCTGGTGCTGTGCCACCATGGCTTGGGGGCAGAGGAGGACATGGACGCTGGCAGCTTGCGCTCCTCACGGTCACAGACTTCGGGCTTTTTTACCCATCCCTTTTCCACCTCGGTGTCCATGTCAAACCCAGGAGAGCTTGCCAGCAGGAGGGGAAGCACAGGAAGTGGAACACCTTCACGGGTACAGTGATTAACATGTTTGATGCAATAGCATTGCTTTATTTTATATTTTTTTTAATAGTTATGTATCAAAATAAAATACCAATTGATAGTTTGGAGGGGCAGGAAAAATCCCTTTGGTACCCAGCACCTGAAAGCTGGAGATAATTAACAAAGATTGATGTCAGAAGTGACTTAAACCTGGAATGATTAGTAGCAATTGGAACTTCAAAATGTCATTTCATTGTCACCTGTGATCACCTTGGTAGGAAGGAAAGTATTTTATAAGGTAATAACATGGGGTTTTATCCTGATGAGTCTAATTTTGTACACAGGGACAAATGGAAACATCTGTAAATAATGAAGAAGAAGAAAGTGCAGAAGAGCAGGTGAGATATAAACTATCCAAAGAATAGATTTTTGGCATGTGACACCATAAAGTGTTTCAGATCTCTGCCAACATTTGGCCTCGTGCTCTGGTTCTTCCAGAGTTTGCTGTGTCTAGCAATGAATGTCTGCACTCACTGGCTCTAAAAAGAATTAAACTTTAGCCGAGCTGCTGCAGCTTCATGTGCTCCAGCTCTGGTGCTCTGAACGAACCAGGGCAGTTCAAACCACACAACTGATGTGTTTCAGACCCCGGGGCTGGCCAGGAAGAGAGCGAGGGCCTCCCTGTCTGATATTTCCAGTCTGGAAGACATCGAAGGGTTGAGTGTTCGGCAGCTGAAGGAAATCCTCGCCTGCAATTTTGTCAACTACTCAGGATGCTGTGAAAAATGGGAACTTGTGGAAAAAGTGAGCAGACTATACAGAGAGAACGAGGAGAACCATAAGACACGTAGGTTTATACTTTATTTTTGCTTTCTTAAGACTACTGAGTTGCTGGTTTCCAGTTTCTAGTTTGGTTCTGCCAGTGGAAGAACTCAGTATCTGAACTTGATCTGCTCTGCTGGAGCACCTGGAAAATGTGTTTTTACAAAGCAGGGTGCCCCTAGAGTAGCTGAATGTTGCTGTAGGGATTAAACAAAGCTTTCCAGGATTGTGCTAGTTTTTTGAGACTTTATTCCAAAGCTTGGAGAGCTCAGCTTTCATGGTGAGGGTAAAATTGCACAACCAAGAACTGGTTCCTCAGAGAACTGAAACTTGGCACCTCTGTGTGCTTTGCTGGGTTTCACAGGGCTTTAGCCAGAGCTGCTCTGTAGCCATTGCACATCAGGGCACTTCAGGTCTGTTACTGCAGAATTTAAATCTACAGTGACAAAAGTCCAAGTGCTCTGGTCTCAGTTCACACTTTGATGATGAATTTTGTGGTTCTCTTGCTGTGGTTCTGCTCTCTGCTACATGCAGCAGTTGGAGGCTTTTCTTTGTGTAATTTGTCCTCAGACCAATTCCTGCTCACACAAAACTTGGGAAAAAAAAACTTTAAACCTAAGGCTTATTTTTTTACCGTGGTCTGATGGAATGTTCAGTTATTGATGGGGATGGTGACTATTTGCAAAGAGACTTGACAGGTTTTGTTCACTTCTGCCACCTTTATGGCCTACTTAAGGCTTCCACTTCTTAGTCTGCTTTATTATTATTGTGTTTAATCTTCTGAGGAAAGTGTTCTGCCAAACAGTGAGCTCTGAGATGGAAAACCAACATGCTCTGAATTTTAATCCAGCACATTATTTCACAGTCATTACATTCTGTATTGAAAATACTTTATTGAGTTTAAAGAATGAAGCCAAATATTGGACTTGAGGGACTTTCTAGTTCTTTTGGAGAATATAGCTTAATTCTTAGCTGGGGGTTAAAAAAGCTCCTGTGAGGGGATGGAGCCTGGCTGGGCTGGAGCTGCCCTGGTCGTGCAGGGCCCGGAGCCGTGACCTCGCTCTGTGTTGGTTTCCAGAGGGGGAGAGGATGCAGCTGAACGAGGACGACGACAGCCTGTGCCGGATCTGCATGGACGCCGTGATCGACTGCGTGCTGCTGGAGTGCGGCCACATGGTCACCTGCACCAAGTGCGGCAAGAGGATGAGCGAGTGCCCCATCTGCCGCCAGTACGTGGTGCGGGCCGTGCACGTCTTCAAATCCTAACCCGGCCCCGCCTCCCTGCCCCGGGCGGGAGCCCCGGGACACACGGCAGCAGCGTTGTCCTTTTGGCCTTCTCAACACAAAGATGTAGAAGTTGGTGAAAGGTTTTTCAAGCAGCTCCTGCAGTGCAGGGCTGGGCAGGCCCAGGTGCTGCCCCTCTGACCTTACAGCCCCACAGATTGTTGGAGTCAAACTGTTTACAGCAGTTCTTGCTCTCTTCTGAAGAATCTCACCTGTCCTTACGCATTCAGCACTCGGCAAGTGGTCAGCAAACACCTCTGCTTGAGCCTATTAGCCTGTGGTGTTCTCTAGTGCATTAGAAGCAATGAATATATCAGTTGATTATTCAGCTTTCCCCTAAGGATAGAATGTATCTGTTCCGACGGCCCGGCTGGTGTCGGACTCGGCTTAGGAAGCACTGCCATGAACTGTTCCCGCACAGAAGCCCTTAAGCAATCGTGCTCTCTGCTGATTGCTCCCTCTGAATGTCTGTCATGACACGTGTGCTGTCTTGGCTGTTCTCTGTCAGTGTACAAAACACTCCATCACTTTGCAGGGCTCAGGGGCTGCACTGGGCTCTGCCTGGTGGGCTCCACAAACCAGTTAAGTGGTTTTTAGTTTAGGAATAAACTATTTTTTTAAGAAGGGGTACTATAGTAAAACATGTTAGCGTGGTCCTTAATCCGCTCATGCCTGTTGTAACTATTAATCCGTGATGACTGTACTCCATGTGCCGACAGCCTGATGTTACTGTGAATCCTGACCAGGGGCACCACCTCCTTGCTGCTAACGTGGAATGTACCGTGTTACTAACCTTACCTGGGGAGGGGGAGGCAGGAGCAGGGACAGCTTTTCTTTAAAATCTCCTGCTCACAGGCTTCCACCCAAGCCAAGTCACCCAAACCAGCTTCCCGGGGCTGCTGAGGGCCCTGTACTGCTGCCAGCCCTCGGCCCAGGGTCAAGCTTTGTGCTGGTGGAGCAGGAATTGTAAGGGTCTCTGCAGGATGTGTGTGAGCAATGACCTGGGCAAAGGAGCAGCAAGAGGAGCTGGTGCTGGGGGTGAGAACAGGATGCCTGTGACCAAGCACAGCCACAGCTGGGACTGGTGAAGTTCCCTGTAAAAAAGGTGAGGAAGGACCAGGTGTGTCCAGTTATTCTTAAAGCAGAGTTGATTACAAAAGGTACAGTTTCTCCTTTGATTTCCCATGTGGCAGCAAAGTTCCAGGGCCAAGGCTGTGCTTGGCTGAGGGTGTAGCACCTGAGCACTGGACCTGTGCTGCACTGGCACCTGCTCTTGTTTTTGTGAACTGTTGAGCTGGCGTGGAAGAGAGAAAGCAGCTCCTCCTCACACGGAACACAGCTCCAAGCTCCACTGGGTATTTTTCAGAAGGGAGCAAACCTCTCAATGGCTTTATTTTTTAGAAGTAACTTTTTAATGGTACTTAATTCCTGGAGTCTGTCCAGAGGGGAGGCTAATGAAGACAGACATGCCCTCGGTGTTATTTCCATGCTGCTCATTAGCCACTCGAGCTTAATAAAGATGGGTGATGGGCTCTCAGCCTCTTGTCTCTTTTCTTACCCAGCCCTGCCAGTGCTGGGCGTTACTCAGCTCCAGTTTTAATGCTCTCCTGGAGCCTGCAGAGGAATGGAGATGTGGATGTAACAATGCCCTGGGCCAGAGCTCCCTGCAGCCACTCCCCCCTGCCCCGACAGAAACGCGCAGAGCCAGCGCCTGTTTTTGTACAATTGTTTATACAAATTCAACAAAGGTAAAACTGCATCAGGAAGGTCTACGAAAACAACACCGTACAACAATGGCACTTATGAATGCAGAATTTTACAATCAGGAAATAACCATGTTATAAACCTTAAATGAGAACTCAACTCACACTTCAAAGAAAGAGAGACTACGTTTGACCATTTATTCTACTGCTGGACTCACTGTATAAATTAATTTCATATTGAGTACAAGAGCTCATGCTACAGAGTGAAACCCTCCTATGTGCAAAAGCTGAAATTGGAATTTTTTTAAAATTTTGAGAAAAAGGTGATTTCTATACAGATAAAAGTGTTTTACTTCAACTATAATTTACACCTTATTTCCACAACATGCTTATGTCACTTCTGAAGTATACAAAGCAGGATATAAACTTCCATTAAAACATGCTTTAAGTTGAAAGTATGAACCTACTTTTCCTGACCTGGGCACGTTTGTAGATAGATACTGCCTACGAAGTATAGGTTAAGTTCTCGCCTACCATAAGTAAAGATAAAAATTGGCAATCAAAACCGAAACACTGGTAATGCATTCAAACATTGCATAAATAATTTTTAAACAATTTTTGTACAAAAATAGTTCTGCATAATGTAAGATGTAACAAAACAAAACGTGTTAAGAAGGCAGAAATGCAGTGCGTGGTCCACTTAAATGACACCAACTTTTTTTTTTTTCTTGTTTTAAGAAATGAAAAGCAGAAATCAAATTTACACTACCAAGCACATGCTGTGGTACTTTAAATAACAGTATTTCTTGGAGACCAGTCCTCTTCCAGGGTGTGAACAATTATCATCAGTAACAGTCGCCTTATGAATTTGCATAAGAGCCAGTGCAGGACATCCCAGGTGGACTGAATTAGTGGCACGAGTTGAAATTCTTAACATGGGTAGTTTCACGTTGTTCTCTCCTCAACAAGAGTTGTAAAATCCAATCGCGGCATTTTCTGATATTCCAAGTTCCCAATTGAAAATAAAATCCCTACGTGTTCTTAGTCCCTTCCCCCCCTCACCCCAGTATTTACACGAGTCCTTTAACTAACTCAGTTTTTGCAGAAGTTTTTCTTCCACCTGCCCGAACTGGACACTTACGGACATCTCCGCTATGAACTGCTCACAGCCCTCCTTCGTCACTTGCTTGCAGTACCTCAGGTCGATCTGGCAGATGTTCCCACAACGTTTGAAGTAAGACAGGCACTGGTCAGTGACCTTATTGCAGTCTGGGGAGAGCAGAGGGGAGCAATTGAACACTGATTTCTTTACTCCAGCACGAGGAATCCCCAAAGGTCCATCCCAGCAGAGGAATCCCTGCCAGCTCCATCACCCATCCCCATCCCCCGGCTGTTGTGTAACCCATGGGATCAGGCCAGGCAGCCCAGATGTGCTGGAAAATCCCCGGAGGATGAGCCTGGATCCGACACCTCCTGGCAGCTGCTGCCAGGGACTCACAGCACGAGCAGGGCAGGGGCTGGGTCAACCCCCAGAGCTCCCATTCCCGGGCAGTTCCTCCCCCACATCCCGTACCTGATAAATTAATTTCTGTTAGCGAATCCCGCGTGGTGGTTCCGACGGCGGTCAGCAGGTTAATAGACTGATCTGTCACGTGGTTACAGTAACTGAGATTGAGTTTGGAGAGCAGGGGCATGTGCCTGATGATGAGCCGCAGCGAGGCGTCCGTGATGTCCAGCCCGGCCAGGCGCAGCTCCACGATGTTCCGTAGCTTGCTCCGGTTGTCGATCTGACCTGCAAGGCAGAGGCAGCAGGTCACTCCCAGAGCCCTGCCCGTGCTGCCAGCATCTGCAGGCCTCTAGGAAATGCACCGTGACACACAACACTGCTGCCCTGGGTCAACTTCAGACGCTTTTGCCTGTCGGGAGCTTTGGAGGGAACATCAGCAGGAACACTTGACTATTTTTGGAACAGGCATGTGGGCGAAGCCACCTCCTGATTTCAAAACAAAAGGGATGAAAGTAACTGCAGGGGCCCAGCGGAATTACAAGTCGGGAATAAGCAGTAGGCTGTGCAGTGCATGCCAGAAAGCAGATCTGATTTGCTCAAAATTTCACCTGAGCTGAAATCCGGGCGAATGTGGCATGACCCACAGAACTGCTCCTTCCCTGAACTGGAAGAAAGTGTTTCCATACTCTCTAAAGTACACCCGTTGGAGCCTGAAGAGAAGAAAGTCAGACAGAAAACCAGCACAGTGGCTCAGATGATGGTTCAGCAGCCAGAGAACATCCCTGTCACCCCAGGGCTCCAGCCAGGAGTGCTGCAGGTCCTCGAACTGCCCGAGGGGCAGCGTGGCCCCAGCCCGGCTCTGGGGGCTCCTGCCCGTTTGCTCCAAGGGGGCCTAAGCACAGAAGAGGCCCTGGGGGTGGGACGGGGCTCCCGGGTGCTCTGCCCTTACCTGGCCGGTTGTCCGTGGGCGGGGACAGGAGGTCTCTCATTTGTGCGTCTTTCAGTCCTTCTGCCCACTGCACGTCCAGAGTTCGCAGCAAGGGACAGCTGGAGCTACAAAGTGCCGACACTGCTATCCATGAGCACCCTGATAACAGCAGGTCCCGCAGACCTGCAGACACAGAACACGTTGGAGCACTGGGACCTCCTCCACTGGCACCCCCAGGCTGCTCTGACCACGGTCCCCTCCTCTGTCCCACACTTGGAACTTCACTCCTTCCCCCAGTCCCCTCAGCCCTTTCCACAGCAGCGTTCATTACTTGCTGGGCAAGACCTGCTTCAAATTATTTTAACTGAACGTGTCAAGTAGTCATAAAAAATAACTTTGGCTCATTTTAACCTGCTGATGCTTCATTTTTACACATCTCCAGCTTTCCCAGCAGAGTCTACTCCTCCTCTAGGCCACCCCAGTCCCTGGAGACTTTCCCCAGAGGTTGCAGTTTAGATACAGACTGGTTTGTGATACAAACTGGTTTGTGATTTGGTGATGAAAACGCATCTCTTACCTGGCAGTCTGTTGATAAGCCAACTCAGCTGCTTTTTAGATATATTTGTCCAGCTAAGATCAAGGGTTACAGGCTGTCTCCTAATAATGCCACTAAGCATAAGTGGAGTGATGGATTTACAATGGTTTAAATCTATTTTGGTCCATAATCTTTTGTCACAGCACCTACCCAAAAAGAAAAAAAAGCCAACAGCACTTAATTTGGCACTTGTTTGGATTTTGGTAAGGCTTTAAAAGGTGTTATTAAACAGTAGGATAAACTACAGCATTTAACTGAAAATTGCAAGAATAAGGCTAAGTATTGCAAAGACAAACACAACCCCACACAATGTTACATAAGTTTCAAGTTTCTCCATCAAATATATTCTGCAATAAAGCATGGAATTATTTCCACAGAATTACAAAGGTCAACAACTTCGGATCCTATTTTAAGTCATCCCAGCACTTATTAAAATACATTTTATAGCCTGAAGACAAGTCACAACTCCTTGTATTTTGACTATGAAGTCTGATTTAAATAATATCCCCATTTCCTCTGTTTTCTTTACTTAAAACCAGTGGATTTGGGAAAACAGATCCTCCCTTTCCTGCTGTGTGTGTTATCCCTATCCATGTGGTTTATTTATGTGTCTTTTTGCTCTGTATGGTTCTCTAAGGGCAACACCACCAGGTCCTGATGAGTGTGCAGGAGTCTGCATTTTCATCTTTTTTTTTTAATTAGCAAATACTATATTTAAGTGGAAAATGCATTTAGCAGGTTTCAGTGGCACCAAGCAGCCCACAGAGGAGACACTCCACACACATCCCCTCACACTGAATTACCAGCCTCTCTCCTCTGTGCGTGTTTTGTTAGCAGGCTGTGCTGGAAAGGAGCCTGTGCATGTCTGTCTGTCCTTGTGCACAGCAGGAACCCAGGACAGGAGACACCAGAGCCACAAGGCTTCACTGAGGGGTCACAGAAACCTGTAAATCTGCACGAAAGCTGCTGCTGTGCAGCCACAGCTGTGTCAGGGCCACACGGTACCCGAGCACAGGGGACACGCTGTGAGCAAACACCATCCACAAAGGATTCCTGCAGAACAGGAACAGGAACAGGCTGGCTCTCCACGGACCCTCCACAGGGAGACAACCAGCACAGCCCTTGTGAGCAGCACACGGTGGGATCCTCACCATCTCAGTAGGTATTTAACAGCTGAACTGCACAAACGCTGGCAGTCAGCAAGTCCTGGGGCAGAATGACACCAGGACTGAGCCAGCCTGGCTGTTCCAGCAGCAGGAACAGCAGGGTCTGACTGCAGCACAGGCTGCTCTGGAGCCCAGCAGGGTCTGACTGCAGCACAGGCTGCTCTGGAGCATGGAGGGGTCTAACTGCAGCACAGGCTGCTCTGGAGCCCGGCAGGGTCTGACTGCAGCACAGGCTGCTCTGGAGCCCGGCAGGCTCTGACTGCAGCACAGGCTGCTCTGGAGCCCGGCAGGGTCTAACTGCAGCACAGGCTGCTCTGGAGCCCGGCAGGCTGGCACTCACAGCTCCGTCAGCAACTGAGAAAGCAACGTGAGAGCTGCCCCTCGTGCTGGCCACCCGTCCTGCAGGGCTCCCCAGAGCTCCAGGGACAGCCCACACCCCTCTCCCAGGTGCCTCCATCAGCCGCTGCCCTGCCGAGCCCATCCCGCCACACCTCGTGTCCCGCCCTCCTTACCATCTGTTCCAGGTCTTGCACACTCTCATACAGATGCACAAGTCTCTATGACTGAGGTAGCTAAAGACAGCCATCCACACTTCCCTCTGCATCACGTGGGCTGCCCCGTCATCCAGGGGGAGCGAGTCCGGAGGGGGGCTGATGGGAGGAGGCCGGATAACGTGCCGCTCCATCTGGATGCACTTGGGGGGCGACAGCGAGGGCGGGGGCCGGGCTATTCCCCGGGGGGTGCTGCGCAGGCTGGGCATGAGCTGGTGGTGCCTCAGCTCCCGGGGAGTCCCGTTCAACCCTTTGCTGAACCTGTGGAGTCTCTCGCTGTTGTTCAACGCACGCTTGGGTTCCTCGTTCTCGCTCTCCGGTTCAGATTTGATGGGTTGGTGGTTCTCATTGGCAAGGCTGTTCTCGGTTTTTTGGATCTCCTGGTTAAGCTCTTTGCTGAGCTCCTTGCTCAGTTCCTTATTGGGAAGCCGCCTTTTCCTCCTCATCTTGAACTTCTTCTTGTCCCTGGGCTCGGCGCCCTCCGTGCTGGGCCCTGCCGTGGGTGAGCTGGACCGAGACTGGTCGCTATCCTTGGACCTGGGGGGTGCTTCTGGCAGCTCATCCTCGGGCTCCTGCTTGAGGCGCCGCAGGGGTTTGATCATGGCAGTTCTGTCATCCGGGGCCTTCCACGATCGCCGCTGCAGGAGGAGACAAGGGCTGGTGTGGCAGCGCTCCCAGCAGCGCTCCCCATGGGGATGCTCCACACGGGAGCCCTGCCTGGGGCTGGGCCCCTGCCAGCACCAGCCCCACCCCTCCAGCACCACCCCAGCACTGGACCGGCCAAAGGTATCGAGCTCCAGAGCCAGCAGGGATGAGGAGTTCAGCTGTTGGCTCACTGGGCTGCAGGAGATAAACGAACTGATTCACCGTGCAGATCCCTGCACATTCCAGGGCCTTGCCCATCTCCCAGTGGATCGTTTACACATGGAATATCAGCAGCACACCATGGACAGCTTTGTCCCCAGGCTCAGGCCACATCCACTGGGCACCCACAGCAAACACTGTCCAAGTGCCCTCACGCCATGGCCAGAAGGGCCGTTCCCAAAATCTGTGGGATCACAGCTGCCATCCCGGCTGCTGGACACCCACAGCCTCCTTTACAGCCACCCAAACTCTGGCCATCCCCTCCTGTGCCTGCAGAACAGGGAATGTGACAGCCCAGGACTGCTGAGCCCTCACAGGGCTCGGCCAGCACCTTCCTCCTGCCCCAGTCCCTGCTCTGCACTCCCTCCCACTCCTCCAGCCCCTGCGATTCACCAGGCTCTGTGAGAGACACAAACTGAGGCCTGGGAGGGCTTCAAGCCTGATCCGATCACCATAGGCAAGAAAGAAGTCACCAGCTGTTAAAATTAAATAGCTCTAATGAGGAGATGTGGACTGGCAAGGAGAGGGAACTGCTGTGAGCACACTTGTTGTGTCAGAGGGCCTGTGCTTTCTCTTTCCCAATCAACTACTTGGATCAAGACAGTGGCTGTGTTCCCAAGTTTCAGCCCATGGCACACAGTGGAGAAAGCTGATCACCATACCTTTAAATTAACATATTATAAATGGAGAAGTCACAGTAAGTTAATGACAGGTTAGAATACAAACATTACTGCACCAGCCCAGTGCAGCTCCCAGCACCCTCACAGGGCACTGATGGTGCTCTGCTTACAGGCCCTGGAGTTCTGTGATCCAGGCTGTGAGAGGGCAGCAGTGTGCCAGGACATCCCTGGTGCCCTGGGGGGAGCAGGGACTCCAGGACCTGCTGAGGGGCTGAGTGGCAGGGAGGGGCAATGTTCAACCACACAGGGAGGGCCAACCATCAGTACAGGAACAGATTTTCATTCCTTGAGTCATCAAAACACAACTGGCTGCTGTATTTTAATAAAGGACACCAGAAGACAAAATATAAATTCAGCTGAACTATCTTGGAGTTAAAGGTTTCCATAAGAGAGAGATATTCTGTAATTTCAAGATGTAAATGGGATAAAGTTTGTTTTCTTCTCTTAGTTTTAGTTACTGGAAGAAAGTAAAACCCCCAAACCATATTTGTGTGATAATGTGGTGACCCACAGTGCCTTCCTCACTGGGGGAGTCTGAAGGGATGGGAAAAGGAAAGCATGGCCAGCAAGCAGGTATCCATGAACTGCTACTGTGAATTTTGCTCTCTCTCCACCAAAGCAGCCCAAATCCCCACATCTGCCATCCTGCAGCATTCCCACTGTCCAGCCTTGCAGGACTGACTCCAGCCCCTGGGAGCTTCACAGGCAGCACCAGTCCAGCCACTGATTCTGATTTTACAGCCATCAGCCACTTTAGTCATGAGACACAATAAACTGGAGCCCTCATTTCTGCCTCTGCATTCCTGCAGATCACAAGTACCACATTTTGGAACCTACATGAAAATTCAGAGTGTCCCTGCCTGGCCTGAGAGCCCTGACTGTCATATTCAAGGCCGGGCTGTCTCTTGTGGGAGCAGCTGCTGCTCTCTGCAGGCACCCCAAGGTGTCCCTTCCAGAGGCTTTCCAGGATGGCACAGCCCCAAAAAAACCCAGAACAGCCCCCAAAAAACCCCAGAACAGCCCCAAAAACCCCCAGAACAGCTGCCAGGCGCCACCATGTGGAGAGACACGGAAAGGCTTCCATGAAAAATTCATTTCCACCTTGTTCCTACTCTGAGCACCTTGTAAAGACTTTTCAGTTAAAGTGAGTTTTCCAGTGTCTTGAATAAAACAACAGCCACGGCCCAGTGTTTTCAGCCTCTGAACATCAACCTGAGTGTCCCTGTTCAAGCCACTGTCCTGTCAGACCAGCAGCTTTTACCAGGAAGGTCAAACAGCTCTGGGAACCACCTGGGGTTTGGGGGGTGAGCTCTAAGGCAGAAGCAGAGACAGCAGCCCCACGAGCAGAGCCTTACCCTCTTTCTCATGGTGGGTTCCTGCGATTTCTCGAATTTCCGTTTCCTCCACAGGTGCACCTCGTCAGACTTTCTCCTCAGGATTGAGTCAACCGGGGCCTTTTTGGAATGTTCCTCCGATTTCCGCCGGGGAGTCTCCTCGCAGTCCCCTTTCCGTTTGGCAGCATCTGGCACTTCTTTGTTGTCTCTGTTAATTTTCTGCTCCTTCAGCAACGAGCCCGGGAGATTTGACGCGTATTTAAATCCTGGTCCGCGCTTTTGCTTGTACGCCAGAGAGACACAAAACACAAACCAACTTTATACCTCATGCATCTCCCAGCTCTTCACCTTGCTACCAGCACTCCAACGCTGGTGGGTTGGTCACTTTTTAACTCACAAAATGATTAGTAAGGAGTTAAAAGTTTTAATTTTCCTGGGGTTATTTTTTTAACTACACACTTGCAAGTGTCTGTCTCGATCTGCAAAGAAAAAGCGTTTCACTAATTCCAACAGACACTCCAGGTTTTGCATAATTGCTTGTGAATTTTTAATTTCAGGAGTTTTCATTGTCAAAATTAACGTGCAGCAGCGCACAGAACTAACTTAAGTATTCCCCAGGTGCTGGGTGAAGTGTTGGTACAAGTACACAAAAATTACTGAGGAGTAGAAAGCTGTGAGCTTGTCTCCAATTCACAGAACCACGTAACCCTGGAATGGTTGGGGTTGGTAGGGACCCTAAAGATCACCTCACTCCAACCCCTCACCATGGGCAACTAAGAACAAAACCTGAGTTAAGCACAAACCAGAAGCTGGTATTGGGCTAAAGTCTATCTACAAGCCAGAGGGAAATGCTTAAGATTTTGTATCTCATTCCAGCACCACTTATTCCCATTAAACTCACTTTTCCAGTTTTCCCTGCGTGGTTGCACTTTGGACACTCCCAGCAGTTCGGCAGCTCATCGTTCACCACACCATCCGATTCCTTCACCTGGGGGAGAGACACAGCCATTCCCAACTGTGCTGCACAAGCCTGCAGGAGGGTGATGACCATCCCAAGGCACACCTGTACAGCTCCTTGTTTCCTGGGATGGACTGCAGCCCTCCCAGGGTGCAGAGGCACCGTCCCACCAGAGCTGGCCCTGGGTGCTGCACGGCCACCCATCGACAATGAGGGAGGAGGGGACACTGGCCAAACACATCTGAGCTTTCCATAAGGTCAGTGACAATCCCAATTCACACACTCTGCTCTTGGAACAACCACTGAGAACACCCCGAGAGCCCAAGCAACCCCCCAAACCCAGAGCTGAGACTGCACCATCTCCAAATGCCCTCCCACACCTCGGCTCTGCACAGCCCAGTCCTGGGTCCCCCCAGGGAGGCAGAGCCTGATCCCTCCACAGGCAGGGCTCTCCCATCCATGTTCTCACACACATTAATCCCGTGGGCATTTTTAGCAGCACAGCACCCTGCACTGTAATCAAGTGTTCCTTAAAATACTTTTCTTTCAGGATCAGAACTCGCAGTGCCAGGCTGCAGCCCTGGAGCCCGTGGGGAAGGAGCTGCCAAGGCAGCTCGGAACAGGAACCTTTGTTCAGGACTGGACACACAGAGGCACTTCCAGGCTTTCCCACAGCCCCAGACCCTCAGCCAGGGGAAGAGAGAGAAAGGCTGATGATTTCACCACCTCCAACAATGACATTTTGCTTTCTGAAAGAAACTCATGCTCGGTGTTGTTACACTCCAGCAAAAGCACAATCCTGCCCTACACAGCTGGAATGCTCCTCATTTCTGGATTTTCACTCAGGAGCCTGGAGTGTTTTCCAAACAGGGAACTGGCATTTCAGAAAAGACATTTCTGTGAATGAAAAGCAGAGCTAAGATACACCCTCCATACAAACACACTCACTGATGGCACATTCCCACTTAAGGGTTTTGTTATATCCTTAGAAATAAAAAACTTGGAGAGAAAAAAAAGAAAAATATTGATTTATTACTATTGTAGACAACAAAAATATGCTGCTGTCCAGACTAACAGCTGGGCACTGGCAGCAGCAGTGGCTGCAGGAGACAGGAACAAGCACAGGCAGGGATCTGCAGATTTTTCATGTTTCTGAAACATTTCCTCCTCTCCTCCCAGTGCAGGGGAAAGGCATTGGCTGTGCAGGAGCAAGCCCTTGGATTTAGGAACTGCTTCCTCAAGTCCCTGAGCCAGACAGCAGCCATTCTAGTTTCACCATCCAGTGAGAGTGATGACATGTCAGTCTCTCAGCAAGACTCCTGGAGTTAATAAATAAGTAAATGAAGTGGGCAGAATTTAAATACTGGTTTTATCACAACTGTGTGCCTTTGAACCTTCTTTCCCATGGTAGGTGTAAGATACTCCAGGAGTTGTTGTATACATCTCTGCCTCAGGGGAACAATTCCTGGCCCAAGCCCAAGTTGGGAACAAGTTATTTCCCGCACTGAATATAGAACAAGTGCTGCTGAAGGGAAAGCATTACAGCTCTGTCCCTTCTGTGAAGTTTAAGGAACTGAACAGATGTGAAGAACTGTAAGCAAACTAATTAGACACACACAAACCTGCCACTGAATCTGTCCCAAGCCCTTCAGGCTGGGTGGGAGCCAGTTCTGAGTGTTTGCTGCAGACAGCAGGTGGGTGTCTGAGGCACAGTGTGAAGTGTCACAGGAACCTCCCTGCAGCACAGGGTCAGCAACTCAGACCTGAGCACGACACCTCGTGCTGGGGGCTCCACTTGGTGGGGATATGGAGACCCCAGGGAGCTGATCTGGCATCCCTGAGGGAGAGCCACAGATCCTGGCAGTGCCCAGACTGAAACAGGCAGTGAGACACACCTGGAGCTGTGCTGGCAAGGCCTTTGTATCCCTGCTGCTCTGACAAGGCACATAAAAATATTCACTTCCATCCTTATCACTACATTCAGCTGAGATGGAAACAGGCTCCTAGTGGAGAAAGGAACCCTTTCTCCCTAAGGAAACAGCATCAGATGCTGCACTCAGACATGCAACACCAGCAATCTGAGATGAAGCAAGAAAAATTCACCACTCTTTGTTCAACTCAAACACTGTAACAATGAAAGGCAGTGTTCATCCCAAAATCTCAGGAGCTCCCTCTGGAAGCAGTGCTGTGCTTGTGAAACTCTCACCAAGATCATTTCCGTAAGAAACCCGTTCAGCAAAACAAGCATTTGTGTTGGTGTGGTATCTTCAAGGGAAGGATGTCAGGAAGCTCCTGTGACACTTCTGAGCACGTGGAACATCCTGGCTGTCCTAGCACAGCTCCAACACCAGCACTGCAGGGGCTCTGGCCCCAGGGCCCCCACAGAAGCCCCTCAAGGCTCAGTGTGCCAAGGCACAGATACACCTGAGCCACCCTTAATTTAACTCCCTAGAGAGATCCTCTGGCACTGCTGTTCCATGGAGGAAAACCCCCAGAACATGTCCAGCCTAACCTGGGAGCTGCAAGAGGATGGACTTCAAACCACAACCAACCTGCCCTGGAGAATAAATCACCCCCTGCATGCACCCAACTACTCCACAAGCTCTGGGAGATGCATCTTGGAGGGAATTCACTCCACATGGGAATAAGCCAGGGAAGGACATCTGCCCTTCTCTGATCCAGTTGATTCCAGTCTCCCTCAGTAGTACATTTGCCAGACATTTGGAGATGACCAGCAGTTCACGTGGTGCTATTTCCCAGTGGGACAGGAAGGGACTTTCCCTCGTGGGCAGCAGAAGCAGCTGCCCTGGGCTGGGGCTGCACCAAAGGCTATTTATGGGCTCCATCCTCAGGGCTCAAACATAGCAAGAGATTTGTCGTGCATGAAATCATGGAAACCTGGGAATAAAGAGCAAGGAAGGATCCAAGGAAGAGGCTCTCTTTTCCTTTTGCTGTTCCCCTGAGCAGCCTCATCTCACCTTCCAAGATGATTCTGAAATTCTACCAGTGCTCCTCTGCCTCAGCAAATAAACAGCACCAGTTACCAGTTACCCACCCTTTCAGCTCAGCTGAAGCACTGAGAAATCAAAATACAGGACACACAAGGCACTCAGTGAATCTCCCAGTGCCTGTCAGGAGCACCCAAAGCAAAGCTGTTCCCAGTTACCCAAAGAACACTCAGACCACCCAACACACATGTGCAGGAGAACAAACAGCACCTGCCTGACTTCACAGACCTGACCCACATCCTGTAGTAGTCCCACGTGCAGTTTGGGGAGAGGAAATCATACCTGAGCTGCCACTAGACAACACCTGTCCTCTGAACTCAGGCCTGAGGTGCCTCTGACACTGCAAAGGCAGAGATGGGAGTGCACAGGGCACTTCCAGCAAGGGCTGGAACAGCAAAGCAGCTGAAATTAAGGTACCTCTGAAAATGAGCAGCTCCTTCCTCTGCTTCATCAGCCTCCAAAGTTTTGTTTTAAGCAGAGCCAAACAAGCAAAGCTCCTCTTCAGAGCCCATCTGTGGCAGGAACTGAGCACCAGCTCCATGAATCAGGGAGAGGCAGAGCTCTGGTTTGCCAGCTCCCCACTAATAAATGACAGCACAGAGCTTGGTGCAGCACCAGGCACAGCTCAGGGGAGCTTCACCCCAGGCCTGCATAAGGAGCACACCCACCTCTCCTCCCAGACATCCCAGAAGGGCCCATAGCTGCTTTCTGGGGCACGGTGTGTCAGAACACATTTGCTTTGGCAAATCACTTTAACCATAAACAAATCAGCAACAGGAAATGGCTGATCAGCTGAAAGAAACCAGCTCTGGAGAAAGGCAGCTTTTAAATGCTAATGCACAAAGATATGCCCAAAATGACACTTTTGTCACCAGCAAAGAATACAGCTGCTCACAGGACTCAAGTCAGCCAAGGGTGAGCACTCCTGCAAGCCTGACACTCGCCCAGGTTGCTCTCCAGGGCTGCACTTCTGCTCCAGCCTTTGCTCCTAACATCTTCAGAGCCAGCTGCCATCCTCAGGCACATCTGTGCCTGGACCTCCATGAGCTCATCTGGACTTGGTGGGACTCAGGAAGAAGCTCCTGACATGGATTTGGCAATCTCTCACCCTGAGGCACAGGCAGCTTGCTCTGCCTTCCCCATCCCAACTGCAGCACCTCACATCCTTAGACAAAGGGCAAAAAGAAAGAAGCAAACCCACAAGATCTTTGCATGCACAAACACTCAGGGGTGTCCAAAGCCAGGGGCCCTGCTCCCAGGGAATGCTGTTCCACCAAGGACCCTGCCTGCTGGTCAGGGCTGTGTGTGCACAGATCTCACCCTGCTCCCCAGAGCAGCCTTCTGCTCACTTACCCATCTGTCCAAAGATAAAAACCCCCAAAGCTTCCCAATTTCTGTGCACCACTTTTACATTAAGGTGATAACTAATTCAGCTTTTGTTTCCAACATGTATCACATCCTTGTACTCACCTTAAGGCATCCTGGGTGTATGATTTCATTACAAATGGAGCATTCCATTAGCATGAGATTAAACTTGCTCTCCTCCTCTTCCACAGTGTCCTCTTTCCCAGCTTCTCCACACACCAGACACACAGCAGTATGAGGCAGCACTGGCTGTTTGTGTAGCAGAAAGAACTCATCAAGACATGGCAGCATGGAAACACAAGAGCTCAAAGTGCATTTACAGCATCCTCATTTCAAAGAGGAGATAAACAGAGATTAATTGTGCAAACTGACATGAAGGCAAAAAAAACTGGTAACAAATGAGGGCTGGGTACCAGACCAAGCTCCACGGGACACATTTCACCAGTGTGCCCTCCCTGCAGCAATCCAGGTTCAGGGAACATTACTGGGATGGATAAAAATGCATTTTTGGTAGGTTCCTTGACACAGACATTGGCATGCAAGTCACTGCACCAGTGTACAATGGGAGGGGAAAGAAGCAACCTAGAACATCACTATTCACATCCATTAGGCTTCACTATCTGAGCAGCAATTTGGCAGCTCCTGTATTTTACAGGCAGGGCAGACAGATGTTATGGGACCTGATCCAGGTCTCACAGCAAGCCCACAACAGAACCAAGAACAGCCTTTTCCTGACTGGCAGTCCATTATCCAGGGCCCTGCTCCCAACCTGAGCACTGCAAAAAGCTCTGCTCACTTAGAAAGAGGATTCTTTCCTGCAAGTGTCACAAGTGAGATCACAAAGATTTTTTTTCTTTTGCTGAGGCAGAAAGGGAACTGCAGCACCTCACATATCTGTCACCCATGTCAAAGCACTGAATGCCACTCTAATTAAAAAGCCACCTTTTTGCTAATGGTTAACAAAATTCTGGTTTGCAGCAATAAGGTATAAACCTCATTACAAAAAAGAAAAGGAAGATCCTGAGCTGCCCACAAAGGAATGCAATCGATTAGGCTGCCAGTCCTTAACTATTACACAGCCAGAGGCAGGGACTGGGCTTTTCCCAGCAAGGATCTCTTGTGGATGCAGTGAACAAATCCCTAAGAGAACACCTGCACAACACCCCAAATTTCAGCAAGTTTCAGGCGGGGGGAAGCCCAGCCTGAGCCATTAGAGCACAGAGCATTTTGCAAACAGCAGTGCAATTTTTCTTGCTGGGAGCGAGGGTGTGCAGGCAATCTCCTCTGTGCCACCACTGCCTCTGTCCCAGTGGTGGGCTGGGACAGCAGCTGGGATGTCACAAAGTGTCCTCCCAGCCCCGTGCTCCCCTCAGACCCATTCCATGCAGCAGGGTCCCAGGCACTCCTGCTTCCCTTCCTGATGGAGCTGGTGATGCAGAGCAGGTTCCTGCTCTCTGAACAGCAGTACCACGGGCTCTCTGAAGGCTTCTGAGCTTAATGAAAGTCTGTCTAGTTAATATTGTCAATGTTATTAACCAGGGCAAGCACAATCCCAGAACTGCAGGGATCATTACTTCCATACAGCTTCAGCATCTTGCAGGGTTTTATTGGCTGGAAGCTGCTGGATAGGTACCACAAATATGTAATTGCTGAATTGTGAGAGAACAAGAGCAAAGCCAACAAGATTGCTTACAGAAATGTAAAGCATCTTGAAAGTCACAACACTTTAACTCCTTTATTTTCTTAAAGCCTTTGATGCTCTACAAGTTTGTAATAATCTCCCTGATATCTGCACCAACCTAGAAAGTGCAGAGAAGTCACTGTCAGTGCATGTGAGGGTGGGACAAGTAATCAGAGACCCCTGGCTACCTCCTGGCTGTCCTGACTGAAAGTAAAACTCTAGGCACCAGGAAGATAAATAAATCTTCACTGGAAGACAGATGACTACACTCAGCTAGAAGAGAACCCAGATCACCTCCAAAAGGCTCAGCCTGTGTTCCTGCAAGTGAAACAGCTTAGTATGAAAGTTTCCTTCATCAGTGAGGATGAGAAAGCACACTGCAGCCCTAATTTAATCCTTCCACTAAAAAGGCAGCATGATTTCACTATTTCTTGCCCCTGGAGAATAATAAATTCTTCATCCATGCTGTTCAATTCATGCCACACTCCAGGAAATCAAGTGTTCAAAGAAAAGACACTTGAGCTGCAGAAGCACTCTGCAGAAAGGTGGATATTCTGTGTACTTTACTGAGAGATCCAGCAGAGCTGAACCCAATCCTCTGTGTCAGGAACAGAGCCTGGCACAGGATGTGGAGTGAGCTACCAGGAGCAACTACTGGAAACCTGAAGTGCTTATCAGATTTTTATCAGTGTCAGGTGAAGTCATTTAATCCCTCCACTTTGGTCATCTCCTAAGAATTAAAAGAAAAAACCCCAAATACTAAATGAAGGGAACTGCCATGAGAGAAATCAGTATAGATAGGGTGATATTCCAGTTATGAATAAACAACATTCCTTTCCTTAAAAAAACAACAACAAAAGAAAACCAAACCCATAACAACAGCATAAACAAGACCTTCTAAAGAATTAAAATAAAAACTAAAGCTGATTTTTAGCCTTGAACAGAGTCACTGCAGACACGAGACCGGAGAAGAAGCTCCACAAGTCAGCAAGGCAGCTACAGATTCAAAAGCTGCTTGAACAACTTAATGGAAGATTAATCTGTCAATATTTGTTAAACAGAAAGCTATTGCTTGTGACTCAAGAAGCTCCTCAGTAATGTATCACAGGAGCCCAGGAAACAGACTGCCTGCTTGCCCTCTCCTGATGCTCTTTCCCTGACAGCCACTTGCAGTCCCTGAGGAAGACAAGATCCTGGATTGATGGCTCTCTGCCTCATCCAGATCAGACCCTCTGCTCTATGCCTAAGTAACAGCAAACAAATTGAAATTCAGATCTCGGGGAGCCTGGGGCTGGGGTCATCAACACCAAAATCTTGGAGGCTGCCAGTCAAGGATTTCTCACATCCTAATTTATGTGGGTAACACAGCAAAGATGATTGCAGGGCAGCTTTTCTCAGGAAATTCCAACAACCAAACACACCTCTTCATCCTTTCAGTAAGAACTTCCCACTCTTCCCCTTTTCCCCTAAATCCCAGAGTTTGAGGGTGGTTCGAGCGCTGATTTTTCATGTAGTGCCAATCTCCACTTTGACATTGCTAAAAGGAAAGCTGTCCTGTTAAGTTTTAGTGTCATTCTGGTTTAAGTTTTGGGAAGGATGAGAAACACTGGGAAAGAAGGGATCTGAGCTGGGAGGGCAGGGGTTACACTTTTTTGCCTGATGCACTTTAGAGACCGCTCAGAGCAGAGCTCCCAGCCCCACACCCGGTGACCCTGAGGGAGGAAAGGACTCTGCAGATGAGCTGCAGGCCCGGGCACACTTACAGCTATGCACTGCCTCATGATGCAGGACTGCTTCATCCTGCCGGGCCCCCCGAACTTCTTCATGTCCTTGCAGAAGTGGCACTCGCCGCACTCTGTCCGCAGACACGCCTCGCACTTGCGGCATCGCGTCCGGCGCCGCCGCGCGCCCGCCGTGCTCCGGTTGGCCGCGAGCTTCACCGCAGAGGCAGCGCCCAGCTTCCCCTTGGGCCGCCCGACTGCCCTGTTCTGGAAGAGACACACACACACAGGGTGAGCTGCACATCCCTCCTCCCTGCCGAGCTCGGGAAAACCAGCGCGGTTACGCGGGGAGCGCTCGGCAGGCGCCTGAGATCGCTCCGGGACACAAAGAGTTCTGTCGCTTTTCTAAGAGAGGGTGTGCTGTAAAAAGACACAGAAGACACAACTGAGAGATCCCAAAGCCAGGGCAAGCCCACTTCAACAGGAGGGCAGGGAGAAGACATTCTGGCACAACTCAACACAAGATCAAGTCCCAAGTGAGGTGCTTGGCTTAGGTCAAGAGATGATCTGTGAAAGTGCTGAGCTCTGGGCTAGAAGAATCCTAGAATTGTGCTCAGAAGGACTTCCCCTGTTGAATCCAAGGAGCAGCAAAAGTGATTTGGTGGTTAGGTACAGCAGAGAAACACTCAGCCAACAGCTCAAGTACCCAGTCACATCCCTAAAAAATCAGGAGAGTATGAACTGCTGCCAAGCGATAAAGTAGGAAATAAAACACAAATGCTACAAAACCCTTCCAAGGTAGCTCCCCTCCTATCCAACACTAGCAAGTGCTTAAAAATAGAACACTAACTGATGATGTGCAAAGGCTAAAAAGGGCATCCCAGGTCTAGATTTCAATGACCTTTAAGACAGAAACTAAAGGAGCATGAAAAGATTTGCCATTATTAGGTTAACTGCAACATATTCACTCTGGACATCCAAATTTCGTGTTCTCATCAGAAACTCCCTGTTATACACGAGAACTTACAGCTCAAGCCAAACATCACTAAACACCATGTAATTGTGTGGGGCTAATTATGCAAGAATTGGCCTGGCTCATACTGACCCTTGACAGCTTTCTCCATAAAGATGGTAATAATAGGACTGCAAAGTTCATCTGGTTTATCATTTATACAGGTCTTCCATTTTCTGCACATCTCAGCATATGACCAACAGACCACCCCAGTTTCACTTTCTGTTCCTGTTGGATTCTGGGCAATCACCAAGGCAGGGGCATCTTGGCTGTAAGGAGCCATGCAGAAATTTCACCAGAGCTTTTAAAAGAAAAGATGTGGAAACATTGCACTTGGTTATACAAAAGCTTCCCCAAGTGTCCTGCTGTACAACCCTGAAGGGAAGCCACACTGCAGTGTATTTGATCTTCCTCCCAGCTGACTTAGCAAAGCTCCAGTGACTTTCTCTAAGCTGCAGTGAAGTGCTGATATTTTAACAGCCTCCATCCCGAATCTCAGTGCTGGGAGAGCGAGGCAGTCAGGAGCTAGACCCCTTAAGCTTTCTCTCCTACAGACTATAACTACTGAGGTGGGAGAAAACACTGCTTAGTCCAGGAGGTTGCAGAGATTTCTGCAGAGTTTGGGATTCCACTCCTCCAGAACAGATTCTGTTCTGTGTGCAGGCTGTGTGAACACGGACGAGCAGCTTCCTTCCCATCCACGACCGCAGCAGCCGCCTGCATCTCAGATCAATGTCACACACTCCAAAGAATAAATATTTACCTTCCAGACCAACTTGCCAGCCTCTCAAGGATAAAGTCGGCTCTGGCAGGACTGTCTTAGAAGCAACCTAGATAAGAGATAATTTTCTTCCTCAGCATGAATCACTCCTCCATTCTATTAGAGTCTCCTTCAGCCAGGAAGGGAGGCGAGACACGAACCAAAGGCTGGATATCAGCGGGAACAAGTTAAACCAAAACATGCACAACAACCTTGGCAGCTCCCCTTGGACAACAGCACATGGAAGATTCTGTGTGAGCACCTGACTCCTTCCTACTGGGAAACAACATGATTAAGTTTGAGGCAAACAACAGCTATGACACCGTGAGAATGCTGTTTTTAAATGCTTTCAAGGAAAAATCAAACTCTGTACTTTTCCAGCTGAAAGACAACTCCTGCTTCTGCCACAGTAATACGAGCCAAGTCCTAATTCTGAGGAGACAGTTTAAGTGCCAGGACACTGCAAAGATGCAAGTGGTAAAAAGGCATCACTTGAACACAGGATTTGAGAATCCTAAAAAAACCACAAAAGAAGGAAGGTGAAAGTACAAGAACAAGTCTGAAGTCAGACCACACCACACAACTCAGATTTTCTTCCCGACACCACCAGAACACAGCAGAGGTGCAGACCTCCATCTCACAGTATGGAACATTACCTGCCTACCCGAACCTCTTCACTGCTCGTTAGCAAACTGTACTAGCTGGGTTTGTGCTAATTTACCAACCAACCAATCCTCAATCCCAGGCACGTTTTCACTCCAGGATGTCGCAGCCAGCAAGGCTAAAGAGGCCTTGCAGGAATTCCCATTCGTATCTAGTTTCAAGGGGCTCCAAAAGTGGTCGCTTAAAAACCTCCACAGAAGAAAGTCTGGCCTGTGGGTTCCTCCCAGAAAGGGGCTGGGATTCAAGGGGGTAGAAGGAGCCTCCAACATGGCTTGGGGTTTATTTAGCACATGGCAGACAGCCAGATAAATTCCAGGTCGATGTTAGTGAGGAGATGCTGCAGGATTTCCAACTCAAACTGCAGTTTTACAACATATCAGCCCTGGTAATGAGACTGGGTAAGATCTCCTTCACAGCTCCTGTCCCCACCTCTGTAGTGCCACTTGTGACCCTCCCAGCAGAGCTCCATGGATTTGTCTTGCAAATAACGAGCACATGGTCGGGGTGGCAGCGCTCCTTACCCTGGGTGCAAACAGCAGCTCCATGGCCTGAGGCCCAGGACTGGGCTCACACCGAGCCCTACCCAGGCTCTGAGCTGACACAACCTCACTCCTGTGGAGGGGACTCCACCATCTCCTTTCCCAAGGAGATGCAGCCCTCAAGCATAGCCTGGGCCTGATGACTCTGTAACCCCCCCACAACCATCTCTGAGAACCGTCAAGGAAACAAAAATTGTACCAAACTTGAAGATTTTTTTTTCTGTTTAAACCTTACAACAGAAGCCAGGGAGCTGAGACAGAGTCTGCCTGGAACACCATCACCAGCCACCCACTATGTTCTCCAGCATCTCCACAAAAACTGTGCTCATAACTTCTATGGCCACAGCAAGTCTTCAAGAGAGGCAGGGGATGCTGAAGTGATGACAGCTCTCAACAAAGGCAGAGCAAGCAGCTGCTGAAATGTATTAGGATTAATACCTTAAATCCATATCTCTATTACACTGAAACCTAGGAAGCTGGTGGACTTGCACTGCCTTTTAGACCCACGAACAGGACACCCTGCTTGTTTTTTTTCTTTTCTTTTGTGGGATTTTTATTTTGTGCTCTCTGTATTACTGCTATGACACACAAAGGGAACTTGCTCCTGCTCTCAAAGCAGACACAGCACCTGGGCACTGGGGGTAAACACGGGCCATCACATGTTCCATCCTAGGCACTACAAAGCCATTTATTCACAAGTCATGAAGTTGGACTCACCCTCCCACACCACAGTGCTTAAACAAGCCCACTCCTCCAACAGGAAATGGATTGCAGTGATTTTCTGAAGTGCTGGCCTCCTCCAGATCCCACCAAATTCAACATGCTCCTGTTGGACAGCAATTAGGGGACTAGGTGGGGTGGTCACCAGTAACTAAGAGACTCTCAACAGAACTGTGCAGATCTGGGAATAAACTCAGGTACAACACCCACAGTTCTAAACCAACCCTAGGAAATGAGCTACTTGGAACAGGAGTTTATCCTGCTTATGGACAAACATCTGGCTGCTGGGCAGTTTCCACTGCCTACTCAGAGGTACCTCAGAACACTTTCACTTGTCCCAGCCCTGCTCAGCTGTCACTGAAAAACCACCAACCACAGTCAGAATGACCAGAGGCCTCTGCCCTCAGCACAGCCTTCACTGCAACAGAAACACAACCCTGATGTTTACAGCAGCAAATTTCTAACCTCCACGATTACAAAGAACAACCCAAAAGACCTCGGGCAAACAAAAAAATACCATGAACATCAAGCTTTGGAGGAAACATTGCAAGAGCTATCAGCCATTAAACGCATCATTAAATAGGTGCTGATGTTCCCCAGCTGCTGTCCCAACACCAACCGGGATCTGCCAGAGATGTCACCAGGGAACTTCACACACAAACTCCTCCGCCCTGGAGAGGAAGATCAGCTGACCCTGTGACCAAGTTCAGAAGAAGGGAGGTTCTGGTTCTCAAAGCAAGGCTAAGTCTGCAGCCTAGAAACAAGCTCTTCTGCAAGTGGCCTTTACCTGTGCACGGTTCTTATTCCACCACTCAGCTTCAGTGACCTGCTTAAACTGCTGCCAGCAGCACCAAACCATTATTTCAGACTCAACATCTCCAAGAAAAACCCAGAGACGCGTGGAGCTGTTCTGAAGGGTTTCTCAGGAGGGCAGGTCAGCGAGACCCTGAAGCACTTCACTTCAACCAAGCACAGTCGGAACGGCTCACACAGTACCCTCGGAGCACATCTCCCCCAGACAAGATCTTTTCTGTGCAGTGTTCACTGCTTCAAGGTGCTGTGCACACAAACACAGCCCTTGTGTTTGCAAGACAGCAGCGATTTCCTTCTGTAACACACAGGCAAATTCTGATTATTCTCGTTACTGTAGTTTAACTGTGTCCACACGACCACAACAGCACCCAAAGATGAGAATCCAGGACTTGCCAGGTGCCAGTCCTGAGCTCAGAGCTTTATGTGGCACTGCATCCCAATGCAATGGTTTTAACAGAACTAGGGTAGCCAAATCTAACTGCCACTGTTTCTTTAGGTCTGACACTAGGGGGAAATAATTTTTACAGAAGCCGCATGCACAAACCCACAGTTCGTAACTGCTGTCACCTAAAACACCACAATAAAGGGGCTGGGCCCTGGGCAACACTGGCCACTGGAGACACCCACAGGGAGGCACAGCCAAGGCTTTTGGTCAGTTATGTCTTTGTCCTTTCCCACTGCACCAGAGGTGCATGTTTCCATCCAAACAGGGTGCAAGTTCTGGAGGACAAGACTCCTGTGTGCTGCCCAGGGCAGTGAGCAGGACCGTCCCCTCCTGCCCCACTGCCGAAATAACAGCCTCCTTATGCAGGGAATTCTGCTGTTCCTGCTACAAACCCAGTCAGACTGACAATTCCCAGCAGCAGTGCAGACCAGGTAACTCTACATTTACCCCAAAATACAGGCACTGGCCCCAGCTGCCTGGCAGGGTCAGCCTGTTACACTCACACTGCCAGGGTTTTAACAATCACAGAACTGACAGGGTTGGAAAGACCTCCAAGATTGTCAGGTCCAACCATTAACACAGCACTGCCACACTCACCACTAAACCACATCCACACGTATTTTTAACTCTTCCATAGACCATGATTCCACCAATTCCCTGAGGAGCCTGGGAATAATCACAACCCAGTCAACAGTTCCTCAGTATTAAACCCTTATGTCTGTTTAGCAATTAACAGAAACTCTTCTCAAAGGAAGAACTCAGAGGAAGAAGGAAGGACAGGATGATGTAACTGCAGGAATGCAGTGGGGCCAAGGAAGAAGCTAGAGTAAGAGAGCAAAAAAATCCCCCTGATGCCAATAACATCCTTAAAAGTTGCATTAACCAAAGAGCACATGCCTACACCACGGATCATATCTGACTAAAACATATCTGCCCAAAAATCTGCACATGCAAACTCCAGGAGAGCTGTTTTCCTCTCACAGTGAGTGTTTACAGTTACATCACCCTCCTTCAGAATACACTCCTGCTGGGGTGGAGGTGTCCTGCAAGTCCAAGGTCCCTCATTAAACAGCAGCATCAGAGGGAAGGGGAAGGCACTGGAACTTTTTCAATCCCAGCCATCCCAAATCAGCATTAATCCTCTCCAGATGTTCACTGCCACCATCTCCCCCAGCTCATACCTACAAAATCCTCTTCTACCACAACCAAAGTAGTTCCTAGTGACCCTTCCAGGTCATTACACAGAACTCCATTACTGACTCAGTCATTTCCCACAAGAAAATAGAAACAAAATAGAAAAGTTTATACTTTGCAGGTTCATCTGGGTGTTAATGACACTCCAGCAGCCTTTCTGCCAACATAGCAATGCTGTTTAGGGTGTGATAAACTGGCACATCAGTGACAATGCCAGTGCCCCTGTTTATTTTCCTCTGGTGGTGAGGAGGCAGAAGTTAGGCCTGGAGAGTGGAATAAGCTATATTGGCAAAAATATGCTTTGGGAGATAAGCTTCATCAAAAGCAGGAGCCCTTAAAAACAAAGACACCAGTTAGGACACAACACAGGTTTTTTTTTTACTGCTGCTTCAGGACAAACGCCCCTGCCCCAGCCAGGCACAGTTTCTTCTGTCTACAAACAGTCAGAAATCGAATTTCTTCACACCAGGAGCAACACAGCAACCTGGTGGGCTGGGGCAGGTGCTGCCCACGACACAGGACACAGCCCCAGCACCCACTCACCTGCAAGCCCCCAGCACAAGTGCAGTAAATCCTGTGTGCTTTGTGCTATAAAACCCTGCAGTATTTTTGCCTTCTTAGTTTAGACACAGACCAGGGAAAGAGGAATGAAAGTCAGCATAAAAAGTGACAAAACCTGTGGCTTCTACCCGAGCATTGAAATTGTGCTGCTCAACTGCACCTTTGGAGGTGAAGCACCTGTTACATACAAGGGCTGTGTGTAACAACGTAATATTGATTTGACATGTCCTGTGTAGAAAAATAGGGTAAGCAGACATTAAAGCGTGTGTATGAAAATACAGCTGGAGCTACATGAGGTGTTTTACCACTGGAACAGTTCTGAACAGAAAGGAAAACATTCCACAGGTCTTTGGTACATAGGTCACTGCGTTATAGTTTAGGATCAGACCAAGACTCTTAAGAAACTCCACAAGAAAGATTTCCCCTGTCTTGCATTAATTCTTCTTTTAAACTTCTAAGACACAAAAATGCTATGAAAGCCTCAGGTTTTAGAAGAGTTGAAGAATCCCAGAACATAACCAAGTTTCCAGATTCATCCAGCAAGAACCAGTACCTCCAAGCAGCAATTTCACAGCTGGTACAATACAGCTGAGACCAATCTGCTCTCCCAACCATTAGCCCTTTTTAAAAAGTGTGCAGTGATTGCACCAAGACACAGACACAAATGGAAAAGGCCTGGCATGAGAAAAAATTTAAGAAAAGACGAGGACTGGGACATTTTAACTACTATGTCTGGGAGCATAGTGGTGAACTCGGAAGCAGCACAGGCCTGCACATTCACACAATCCTCAGAACTAGGTAAATGCTTAATAAAGTTACTCATCCAATCCTCAGCTTAGGTTCCTGGACTGACACTGCACCAGGCCAGAACAGCACATTGTGTCCCCCAAGGTGTCTGCATCGTATCTGCCATCCCTGGGGAGCACCCCAAACTCAATTTCAGCCCTGTTTTCTATGTGCAAATCTGAACCAAAACAAGGTAAAGTTGTTCAAAACAAGATGGGTTTTGGAAGATAGTCTCAACACCTGGACTGTGTAGAAACTTGTCTCTAAAAACAAAATATTAGGCTGTTTTAAAGAGCGAAACACCTTGAGTTATGAACAAAACTATCAAGTTGATGTTTAAATTACATACACATGTTTAATACTATTCCTGGTGCATTTTTAATTGCTTAGGCACTTCTTAGAGAGTAAAATACGCAATCTAGAACATATGTTCTGGATTATTTTTCACAGATTACTTCATAAATTCAAAAAGTTTATTCTCCTTCCCCCACAAGGAAAAAAAAAAAATAAAAAAGCCTTCAGAGAATAAACCCTGCAAGTATTAATAAAAGTTCTCTTTTCATTTCGGCACACATCCTTCTCTTTCTTCTACATCCCTCGTCCCTCGGAATGGAAAGGAGGCTTTGGCTATAAATCAAACCAAGACAAGGTAGCCAGGCTCAGCATCAGACTCTCCCCCAAGTCCCGCAGCCCTCTCAGCTATTTGAGGAATCTTAATAGGAAAAAAAATAACAATTCTGCCGTGGACAGGGCAGCCCCCGAGAGGCAACAACCACCCTCTCGCGGCGCGTTCGGGGCCCTGGGAGGTGCCGAACTCGCGGTGCCCGGGGCGCCCGCGGCGGGCGAGGCCGAGCGCCCCGGGCCGGCCCCGCG